>JAUNZO010001404.1:0-103138 GCA_031894775.1 Chloris gayana | reverse complement strand
TGCAAGTGGCCAAAAAATAATTGTTATCTCCAAGTGATGTTCTAAGTTCCCCGGACCTTCTAACTACAATTCTAGAGACCGAGGAGCTTGATGAAAGGAAGGTAATAGCTTGTAGTTTTGGGTTTTTTTATTATTGTAATATATTGTGCTTCATTCTTTCTTCTTGGCATATAGTTGACACATATGTTGATAGGTAGAAGATGTTGATGACAAAATGGAGCTCAAGGAGTTTGATGGCACATACGAAGAGGTAATTCTAAAAAGTAATATTTGCTATTGTATTACATGTATGTTACGGGGAGACTACTGCAAGTGGCCAAAAAGAAGAGAGGCCGTGTGTGTGTGTGTGTGTGTGTGTGTGTGTGTGTGTGTGTGTGTGTGTGTGTCTCAACAGGTAAAAAAACTTTACATATTTTAAGTTTTAATTAAGATATCATTGCCTTACTAACGTAGAGCTTTGCATGATATGATCTGGATTATAAAGGTAGGGCAAGAATGAGATGAAGGCGGCGAAGAAACATGACAATTGGAATTGCCCCAAGTGCAAAGGCAACTGCAACCGCAGCTGCTGCAGGTGAAGTCCTAAATTAGTTCACAATGAGACCGTGTTAGTGGATTGCTCTATTATTTATTTTTATGCTAATGAGTGCGTTCATATGGTTTTGTTTGTTAACTAGAAAGAAAAATGGAGAGATGCCCACCAAGATACTAGTGCAAGTGCCAAAAAATAATTGTTATCTCCAAGTGATATTCTAAGTTCCCCGGACCTTCTAACTACAA
Organism: Chloris gayana; assembly: GCA_031894775.1. Taxonomy (NCBI): domain Eukaryota; kingdom Viridiplantae; phylum Streptophyta; class Magnoliopsida; order Poales; family Poaceae; genus Chloris; species Chloris gayana. The sequence goes on along the minus strand of JAUNZO010001404.1, from coordinate 102,358 downwards.
TTCTAGAGACCGGGAAGCTTGATGAAAGGAAGGTAACAGCTTGTAGTTTTGTGTTTTTTTTATTGTCATATCATATAGTGCTTCATTCTTTCTTCTTGGCATATAGTTGATGAACGAACGCAGTACTATAAATTTTGAGGACGAAGATGTTGATGACTAAATGGAGCTCAAGGAGTTTGATGGCACATACTCGAGAGATAATTCTAAAAAGTAATATTTGTTATTGTATTACATGTATGTTACGGGGAGACTAGTGCAAGTGGCCAAAAAGAAGAGAGGCCGTGTGTGTGTGTGTGTGTGTGTGTGTGTGTGTGTCAATAGGTAAAAAGACTTAACATTTTTTAAGCTTTAACTAAGATATCATTGCCTTACTAACTTAGAGCTTTGCATGATATCATTTGGATTATAAAGGTATGGCAAGAATGAGATGAAGGCGACGAAGAAACATGATAATTGGAATTGCCCCAAGTGCAAAGGCAACTGCAACTACAGCTGCTGCAGGTGAAGTCCTGAATTAGTTCACAATGAGACTATGTTGCTGGATTGCTCTATTATTTATTTTTATGCTAATGAGTGCGTTCATATGGTTTTGTTTGTTAACTAGAAAGAAAAATGGAGAGCTGCCCACCGGGAGACTAGTGCAAGTGGCCAAAAAATAATTGTTATCTCCAAGTGATATTCTAAGTTCCCCGAACCTTCTAACTACAATTCTAGAGACCGAGGAGCTTGATGAAAGGAAGGTAATAGCTTGTAGTTTGTGTTTTTTTATTGTTGTATCATATAGTGCTTCATTCTTTCTTCTTGGCATATTGTTGACACATATGTTGATATATATGAACGAACAGAGTACTACAAATTTTGAGGACGAAGGTGTTGATGACGAAATGGAGCTCAAGGAGTTTGATGGCATATACAAAGAGGTAATTCTAAAAAGTAATATTTGTTATTGTTTTTCATGTATGTTACTATAATGCACAACTTATTTTTGGGTTTTGCCATACATTTACTTTTTTATCTTATACCACTATTTCAGCTTTTTTGACATGGATTCTCCGCTAAGCTTCACAAAGTGATGATAACTAGCTAATGATATCGGAAGTTAATGTTGCTCTATCACTGATATGGAAACTAAGGTCTTAAAAAGGTCTCATACATACGACCTACGACCATCATATAAAGTTCTGGAGTACTGTGGGCCACAAGTTTTGATGAGGGGAACCATCTCTATGTCCACCTAGTTGCCTATTTTCTGTTTTCTCCGTACACAGGAGGTTGATCCCCTCTGTAATGATTCCTTTCCAAGGTGATAAAAACAAAAGGTTGTGCATAATGCATCCAAAATGCATTTTTCGTCTTTCTAGTTATCTAATAATGTATTATCTAGATCATCATTAACTTATGTTGCCACTTGCTAAGCCTTTGTATGTGGCTTACCTCAGTTGTCGTTTATGTTTTGGGGGTTTCTGAAAATTACATATAACTGAAGCTTCAGTGATGGAGATGGTGGAACTAGGATAAACTCGTAGGCTCATTGTGCCTCATTCGACAATTAGCACATCCACACCCCGGTGGGTCGCTCTGTCTGAAAATCGATATCCCTGCTATAATCGTACCAATTCCATTGTGGTGACCCAGTCCAACGGAAAGTTGATTATACTATGGTCATACCAAGTTCAGCAGCATGGTCCACTTTGGTGGGAAGCAAGTATCGTACTATGGTTGTACCAAGTCCACCCAAGTGTCTTGCTCTGGTAGCAACAAAACCATCCTGCTAGGGTCGCTGTAAGTCCACTGTGGTGTCTCACTTCAATAAAAAGCCAATTATGATCATGGGAAACTGACTATCCTTGTCGATTGCACAAACTAATCCAGTATAATGGTCTACTTCAATGGAAAGTTGACTTTGGTGGCATCATAAAGTGAACTTCTTCAGTCATACTATTAGCCAGTGAACTTCTTCTTGGTCATACTATTAACCATGTCTTGCGGGCAAGATAGTTCTTGGGTGAGCTCTAGCCTGACGACGCCTATGTGTGGGCAAATATCACCACATTTTTAATCTATACTATAAGCAAAATTGAGATGAAGGTGATCAAGATCCTCAGCCACTTGCACATGTATAGAATAAGGTTGATGGTTTGAAGGCCATGGCAATTCAATCATTCCATTCCAACATCCTGTTGTTTCCATCATTTATCTTTGTGGAAGATGCTCTTGCAAATTAATTATATGTTGCCATATCTTGAGTATAAAATGCCTACTATTCATACATATTAACCCGCATGTTATCCATCATCATCCCACAACATAGCCCACTTTCTGCTAATATTAAACTCATTCGCTAGCTACAATTAAATTATGTTCCATATTACGTCCACCACACCTTGACTTCTAACATGATACATGATGTACTTCCATGAAATTCCATATACAGTGTATTTTCTTCCACTTGTACAATAGAAAAAAATAAAACCGGTAGGACATAAGGCTGCTATATGGTGAGATGTTCAAAGGCTGGTTAAAAAAATCTGTCTCCATGTGCATTTTGTTTGACCAGTATTTTGAGAGATCTCAAGACATTCATCCCTTGTCAGAATCTTGGACGGTGCTTAGTGCTAACCCCCATATGTTGGTGTTTTATGCAGCAAGAGCCTAGAGGCACTTACACAAGTTCGTGAAGGGATAGTAGCATTGCACAATCAATAATAGCAACCATTGGAGCATCATCACCACACCATAGCCCTATTACTGATCAAGCAATACTTAACTTTTCATCAAGCCCTATGTCTTATGAAACCAAGCAAAGGGCATACTATGCATATGGTTATTAACCATGAAGCCACCGACATTATATTTTAGGGCCCAAGAAGCATAATCAAAATATCAATGTGAATAAACTACTAACGTCCAAGTGCTTGCCTAGTTGTCACAATATTCATTAACATAAGAATTTAATTTAAGTTGATATAATGCAATACTTACCTAAGAACTTCACGTATTGTAACATGGGTAGTGCTATTTTACACCCAGATCCTAAAATAATAAAAATTAATTGCTCAAACAATCGAGATACACTAGGGGCACAATCCAAATATAATAATGGATACAAAGAGATGAATGTTAGTGTCAAATATAGATTTGTCGATCCAAAATATAGCGTGGACCATGTTCATTACATATTATGGAACTTCGAATAACTCAAATATGAATGCATTGTTCACTAGTTAAAATAGAATTTTCTAGGATCTGGATGCTGAAAAAGTTATCCTACACGGTAGCTGCAATGTAGCATGTGTGTTTGTAAGAATATTAAAATCAGCATTTATGGCCTAGTGGAATAACTTGTTAAACACAAAAACATAGCTCACCACAAACATTCATGGGAAAATACCTTGTATGCCACTGGCTAAAACTAAAATCCCTTGTATGCTATCCTGACCCACATGTCATTGAGACAACTAGTCTCATCTGTCATTAAGACAATGATGACATACGAGGTATTACAAGTTTAATCAGTGGCATACAAGGGAATTCCCTGAATGAGTGAGGACCATTTTTTGAATTTTTTCCCTAATACTTTAATTTTGGAGTGTGTGGGATGTGTGGCATGCACATGTTTTATTGATATTATCTTCCTACAATATAAATGAGCTAAACTCAGAATTTTACAGGTCCTGTAGAAAGAGGTGGAGAGAAAAAATGTCACAACAATGCACTCCTTTAATCAAGATAGAAGATATGCTAAATTATATATCTATGTCATGTTCTAGTCTAGGTGGAAATGCTACCCTTTTGTCTATGCTGATTTCTTTTTTATGTAAAGCATACGCATTTGAATAGTGAAACGTAGTCCTTTTGCATAGGCCATTACCTTATCACTTGGTTTCGTCATAAAAGTCTTATCTCGATTGTGTTTAGATGATCACCTAGAGCATCAAATGTTGACTACCTAGTTAATGGGTGTGCCTCCATCGATGTCATTTTTTTAAATGACTCCAACATCGGCATATGTCATTGTGTAATTCAAATATCTTACTTTTGTCGAACAATTGAAGATGTAGTTGATTAAAAAAATAATTGATTCTATATGTGATGTGAAAATAAGGTGTCCTATGAGAAATTGCTAGTTCATTTCAGGAATAATTTGCGTGGATTGAACCTTTGAATCTAAACTTTTAGTAGTCTGTGATGGGGTTGTATACATTCTAAGACAATTACAAGTAATGATAGTTTTTAGAGTGGCAGTTCTTCTGCCTTTGGCATCATTCAAAAGTGTGCCTAATACACAATACGTAGTGCCATCATGGGTGAGGACATGTGTTGTAGATTTGTTCGTGCATGCCTCTGCAATTTTTTAAAGGTAGGCAGGTAACCTACCACAAGAGTCTTCTTAAAAGTCTCATAGCTTCAAAGGATTTTCTTGAACACACATCGATAGTGGGAGAGCGAGAGTTCTGTCACATCTCAAAATTCTAAAGTACTCTCTAAATTCAAACTTTTTACTACAGAAAATGTATTCAATGTTGTTCTTAAATTTTAACAAAGGTTTATCATTTTATGTAACAAAGGTTCTATTTGAATTTTACAAATTTACCATTGAGGTTATTTGATTATGAAAATGTTTATTGAACAAAAACCTTCGATTATTTTCAATGAATGCATTTGATTTATCAAAATGGTTTATTGAGTAAAAACCTTTGATTTACGAATAATAATTTATTTTACAAATACTTTTGATTTATGAAACCATTTATTTAACAAATGATTAGTTTTTGTTTAAAGTATTTTATCAAGGAGTTTTCACTACCAAAACATTTCAATCAAATAAAAAGAGTTTTATTGAAAGTGGTTTTGAAACCAAATTATTTTCATACTATCTTTACCTAATTAAAAGAAGATATAAATTAGGCTATATAATATATAAGTATATAGTTTGTTGCATTCATGCTGGAGTATATGCATTAGGTTTTATTGTATAGAAAAATGTGTTTAAAAATCGATTAGAATACGATTTGGATAAGCATATGAGTTAGAATTTGAGATAGAAAAGGAAAAGGAAGAAACCATCTTCCTTGGGCCTAAACCAGCCAGGCCAGCCCTTAACTCTCTCGTCCCTCTCTCACCCGCACTAGCCCACAAGGCCCATGAGTCGGCCTAGACAGCGCTAGGCCCAGCCCAACCCCGTCATCCCCTACCTGCAGCCACCGCCACCACCGTTGCACGTCGAATCGGACACACCGCCGCCTCCCTTGCCTCCCGCACTCCCCGCTAGCCGCAAAGCGTGCGCGAAACACCCACCATCAACACCCCTCCTTGAACCCCTCTTCAATCCCAGCAAACAGCCGAAACGCCCCCATTAACGCCTTAATGACCCTAAGAGCCATCAATGGTCAGCTGTTGCCCGGCCACCCCTGCCCCTCCCTCTCGCCTATAAAATGGAGCCCGTGACGTCGCTGCATCCTTTCCCCACTCCCGCACGAGCTTCGTCCCCTGCACTCGAGAATTGTCTCGCCATCGTTGCCATAGATGTCGCCTTGCGAGCTTGTCGCCAGCCACGGAGAAGCCGCCACGGACGTCATCGACCCCGTGTCAAGCTCCGTAAGGCAACTCCGCATGCGCTTGTGCTCGTGCAACGCCAAGCCGATGCCCGAGCCTCCATCGCAATATCGTCGGACCACTCCACTACCGCCACCTCAACGCACATCCATGTAGAGCCATCCCGGACACCGATGACCCCATGCCGAGGACTACCACACGAAATCGCCCCCGACGAACTAGTTTCGTCACAGTTCACTCTGCGACACCGCCGAAGAACCATCGCCACACCTCGCCGTCGTGGACCCACCTCCGACCAACTCCCGACATGTGCGACCCCCTGGTAAGAACCCCCACGTGCTCCTCTCGGTTTTCCCCTTTTTTCGTCGAATTTGGCGCATCCTAGTAGCACTTGCTCCACCGAGCTCCGGTGAGTCCGCCATGGCGTCGTCACGCCGATCTACCATCGGCTACCACCTACGCCACTTGCCTCATCCCTCACCGCCTGATCTCGTTCGGACGGATGAGATTAGAACCCCTGAAGGGGTAAGTTCCTGTTCCACGGTAGACCCATGGACCTTGCGCCAACCCCCGTCTACGAGCCCCATCAACCCAGTCCACAATCATTTTCATACCTTTTTCCATACTTGTCCTTGTTGCTTGGGTGGAATTAGATGTAGATTTGGGTACGTCATGCTTTGCTTGCTATAATTTAAGGATAAATGCTTTAAGTTATACCTGTGAATCTTGATGATGATTCTCAAGAATGATTGCTTGTGTTGGTAATCTTCTTAGTTAGGAATCTAGACAGACCGATTTTATTTGGTATGGTGCCATCGTGCACGAGACTTGGTTGGTGGTTGTACCTATTCCAGATTCTAAGGACCGGTTCTTGGAGCGATTCACCCAGGACAATAGTGCCAACACAAGGCTGGTATGGGAAGGCTTGGCTCAGTATCTAGGTAATCTCCTAGTCTCGTATGAATATGGGGGCACGGGGATGGACAGGTACGAGAGGGTGGTCTTATGACCCGCAAGGCACAAGAGGGGGCCTATAGGTGGACAGGGTACTTAAAGGTAGTCCCCTATCGGTGAAACCTTAGTAGGTGCATACGTACTTGGAAACCCTAGTGCAAAGCTTCGCGGTGATCTCCTGGCTACATACTTAAGGAAGTGTGTACGTGCTTGGCTAGCATAGCAAAATGGGGACTTTAGTCCAACTGGAAACAGGGGACGAAATCACCGACTTGTGGGTAAAGTGATACAACATCTGCAGAGTGTAAAACTGTCATGACGGTCGTGCTCAATGTCAAGAGCGGCCTAGAATTCTCACTTGATTAGGGGGCATGGATGGGAGGTTATAGGTTGGAAAGGGTGGATCGGATGGTGGATTGCATGGTGATGTTGGATGGCTATGATGGGATGGTTGGATTAAAAAAACACATAGCAAATAGGATGCTTAATTAATGAACTAGACATAGGTGCTCTCTATGCAATGAAACCTCATGTTAACCTTTCTTGACTTAGCCAAACATGTCATACTTTCCCCCACTTGCTGAGTATGTAATGTACTCAAACATTGTTGCTTTCCTCTTTTGCAAATCTTGTTGCTGATCGAAGCCAAAGACCGAGCTGGACCCTTGATGAAGATAAGGAGGGAAGAGCTAGGCTTGTGGTCTTTCGACCGATCTGTCTATGGGAGCTGAAGGACACCAACACTTAGATATCCTACTGCAATGTAATCTTTTTTATTTAGACCTACGAGTCCTTATTGTAATAAAGTTATCAAATTAATAAAGATATTGTTCTTTTATCACATTAATTGTCCTGTGTGCGTGAAACTTGATCCCGGGCACGCATACAGCTTGCATCCGGTTTTGTTCATTAAAACCGGGTGTGACATGTTCCATACACATATCTGATTCTCATAGTAAAACCATTTATTCATAGTGAAACTATGGTAGCCGATGTAGCTAAAAGTAAGCGATGTGCCAAACTCTATTGTAAGAGAATCTTTGTTGCTATTTCTCATATTTTGCACTGGTTTTCTCCGACATAAACCATCAATCACCCCTAGCCACAAGTATAGACTTACCACTTGTGTGATATAACAATGGGAAAATGGTCATTAGCTTCATGAGGAAGCTGATAAAGTTTTATTCATGTGAGATAACATATACCTTATTAATCACATCATAAGGCACCAAACTAGTTCAAATTTGAGTTCCTATATCATTGGCTTCAAAATCTTCATAGAACCTTCTTGATCAGTACTAGGCAATGATAGCCTCTGCAGTTGTCTATTTCAATAAACAATGGTTTGCTAGACAAGATAATATTTTAGAAAATAAATATATACCTTGGTTACATTCATGGGGAGTCCCAACCGCTATCAAGAGAAGATGGGCCTTTTAAAGTAGCAGCAATGGGACACGTATCGTTTCTCGGCAAAAATGTCTATCCAAAGTTCGTAGGTCAATGGAAACCTAACAATCCAATGCATGATCAAGACTGAAACCTAACAATCCAATGCATGATCAAGCTAGGGAGTATATTGTCCATTTATGATATTCTTACTCATGGTAAAACCAAGCATGGTGGCTGAAGTGTGGCTACAACCAAGCAAGTGTGTCATCCTCAATTAAAAGATTTGTTCCATCCACATCATATAGAACTGCCATTGATCAAGAGGTAATGGTGGCGTAGAGTTATTACAAACCGTAGAGCAGAAAATCAATGTAAGATTGTGGTTACATTTGATGAGGTAATGCAAAAAAATAAAGAAATATTTTTTTGTTATTCACACACAATTTTTAGGTATTTTGTGCATGTGTGTGAGTGCGTTGGGCTGTCACGGTCTAGCTGGTGAGACAAAGGCTCTAATGGGCAGCATGTATCTTTTTAGTGGACCTTTGTGTTTTGGCTCCACCTAACACATGAATTTGAGTATTTGACCAATATCTTGTTTGATCCTATGCAGTGCTATTAGAGTCGAACCAAATTAGCGGTACCATGCAAGAGGTTTAGGAACAAGTCTTAATTTTAGAATCCGGAACTGCGAGAGGTTCTTTGTAACAAGCTAAAAAGACTTAATGCATTTTAAGCATTGATGAAGGTATCATTGCCTTACTACATATGACCTTGCATGATATGATCTGGATTGTGAAGGTATGGAAAGAGTGAAATGAAGGCAGCAAAACAAGATGTCTGTTATTGCCCCTAGTGCACAAACCACTGCAATTAGCAATTAGCTGTGAAGGTGAAGCCGAGTAATGAACATTTTTTTATGAGAGGCAAGGGCACTGTGTGAAGACAACCTTCTTCTTTGCAATAGCTTAGGCTAGATCAGCCCGATCATAGCCCATTTGATATGGAGATTAAACTATTTGACATTTCAAGTATTTTTAATATGGCAGCCCTGGTTTTGCCTTTCACACAATTGAAGTGCTCATGAGTCATGAATGGATGACAGCTGATAATTAGTACTATCATGTAGTGAGGCAAAGTGTCATACCATCGCAAGTTCTCCAATGGCAGACATATATATCATATGTATCAAGTGTTTGGGCAAAATCCCTTAGCAAAGGACATTCTTGATAGTAAACACACCCACAACAAGAGAGGCCACATGTGTGTGTGTGTGTGTGTGTGTAGACTCGCTACGTGTCTCACGTGGGCTAATATGGCTGATGTGGCCCAACTAACTGCATCAAGGAAGGTTTACAACCCAAATAAACCCCAGCTACGGACAAAATACTTTGTTACTGGCTCCACGTGCTACAACACCTTGCCTCCCGCACGGCTCGCATTTTTCTCGAGTTTTACCTCGCCCTGCGTTCCTCCATCTCAGCAATCCATAGCTCGATCTTGGAACACTTTGGCCGATAATAGTTTTTAATTCTGTTGAGTTTAAAAAAAAGTATAAAGAGGTTCAGTGAACAATTGCTCTGTCGTGTCAGTTAAAAACCTCTATTTTCGCAATCTCGCTCGCTACTGTGTCAGGTCGGTGAGGGCCCACGTGGCCCAACTAAGTGCATCTAGGAAGGTTTACATCCCAACCCAAATAACCCCCAGCTATGGACAAAATAGTCCGTTACTGGCTTCATGCGCTGTAACGCCCACTCTGGAGATTACAATGTGCATACATATCAATTCCTGAAACAGTAGTTGGTACACACATAGATGATAGAAATTCGATACAACAACCTTTATTGATTTCTCAAAGGGAAATAATTAGGGGATACATGGTCTGGATTACATTCAAAGAGGTGGATAGACCAACCTCACATAGAAGAAAACATACTCGGAAAGTATCATAAACTCCACAGACAACATCGAGCGAAGGACGCGACCTACTCCTCATCCTCGTAGTATTCTCCGTCTTCGTCCGAGCAAATAAGCAACGAGTGAGTACATAAGGTACTCAACAAGCTCTACCACTAGCAAGGGATAATATACATGCAATCTGGTTGTGGTCAAGGTAAGGTCGAGTTTTAGCGGAAAGCACGGATGCGAGAGCTTACTATAGAAGCAAAGGGGTTCTTGAAGACTAAAGCATGTTGTAATTTTAGTTGGTCGGACTTGGGGGAGATATTCATCGATCCCGACATTTCCCATTCTTTTTAAATGAGTCTTCCGGCCGAAGGTCATAACAGCTCCGGCACTACAGGCCAACACCATTTCCAAAACTCACGGGCACAAGGTTGCCCACTCACACATCAACGATTTCATATTTGTGGCTAATTAACGAGAGCTCAAGGTTTGGTGTGTCAATACCATGACAACGGACATCCGGATAGTTTCATAGACACTTTGCAGAGGTTGGTACACTTTACCCACAAGCTATATGTTCTTAGCTATGGAACACATAATGTTGCCACTGCAACTAGGCACGTCCACAAGTCCACTCCGAATGTCCAGGGAAATCCGACGCATATGACTCCAAGCATACCGTCCTACACATGTGCCAAGTACTCGTACTTCACCAAATAAAAGATTCCCTAGACCTCCATCATCTACTACACCTGGTAGAACTTCTTGATACGTAACACAAGGTTTAGTGCGCAGTCCTACCCATAACAGGTTACGTGTTGTACATTAAATCACCAATTTGGGATCCGAAGAACTGGTCCTTATATGGCAGGGCAAACACTTGTCCATCGCAAATGGACAGCACCTAATCATTAAGTACTCTACACCGGTATTAGGAGTTTCACCCACGGCCTGTAACATTTCCCACCAAACTTCACCTTAACACATTGGTCTAATCACCCACTCATAAACACACACCACCAAACACGTTTTCACACATTTTCATAAACAAGGTGTATGATGATAGATAGTAACAGTTCCTAAGCTTGATACTACAATATTATTAACATAGTTAACAATACATCTAGGTTGATTCTAGTGTTCTAATGACAATCAAGGGTATAATGTCCGCATCTATAGTGATTTGAACATTATCATACAACAATTGGGCTCTAGCAAAATAGTTTCAAGGAATAATGCGTATTTAGAGTAGCTTTCTATAGGTGCGAGAATAAGCAAAGTAATAGGATCAATCATGATCAAGAAATTGATAGAACTTGCCTCCTAACGCGTCCTCGAAGTCTTCCTCGTAGTCGGGGTCCTCGAGCTCTTGATCCTGGTTCTCCTTGTCTATAGACGGCGTTAGATTACGTAAGCTACGTCACATAAAATAACGAAGACAAAAAGTAATAACAAGGAAAAACCAAATAAAATGGACTGAAAAGGAAGGCTCCAAGGGCTAGGGTTTGTTACGACTATTCCAAGGCATCGGAATCGCTCGAAGCGGAGCTACGGTTGAAAAGTTATGGTTGTCGAAGTTCAAGGATGTTTTTGTAAAATGGCCATGGCAGGCTTAAAACTTATACAGTACGTTCAACTAATTATTACTTATCAACATTTTACGTTGTCATACAATTATGGGGTTTATTGAATTTTAAACAAATTAGTAGATTTTTATCCTAAATTTTCCTCCGGACTAATCCATTGTTTGATATAGCAACTGCAAAGAGTCATTAGCTTCATCGGGGTTTGATACACTACTACTCGTGTGAGATAATACCTTATCGTTGTCAAATCTGGCACAACATGCATTGTTAGATTATAAAACTGTGAGTTACAATGTACTTTTATTTCAATACACTTGCCCACAATATGGAGACTTCATTCGGTACTTACAAAATTGCATCATAGTTGTTCCTTTACAAAATAATCTACATCTCCACAGGTCTAAAAAATCCCGCAACAAATTGTTGCGCCATAGCTTAGGGATTCAATTCCCCCACTTTCCAGGCACTTTCTCGCACTTTCCCAATGTCGATTTGAGGTTCAAGAGCTCAGCAATGGCGACCGGGAGGAGAACAAACTGGAAGAAGGTTTTGCAAAAATACCCTGATAGAATTTTGTAATTAATCACATTAATGGTTGTGTCTTGACATTTTTACAGAAAAAAACTCATAACTTAAGATAATTCAACGTTTTCATAGTTGGAAACCCACAACAGCTTTTTTTCAATCAAACGTCTTTCACAGCTGACATCTCATAGTTGCTTTTTCATAGCCCACAACAGCTTTTTTTTTTTTGCAGCCACAGTCCAACCAAACCCTCAGTTGAATAGAACTCCGATGAGTTATTACAATATAACCTCGATACATTTAATTAGGCTAATGATGCCACAGGGATAGGCCGTGTTCTGATCTGTTTGTTTCTATTCCAAAACATCTACAATTTGGTCGAAGCTTATCAATTCAAGTTTCACTAGTAGTGAGTTTCATAAATTATATTAGTGATTGGCATGAAATGGCTAGTAGATGAGTTTGTGTTGGATATTTGACAAAAATTTGCCAATTCTGTAAAGTTTTGTTTACAAAAAAAATAAGGCTCAATAGTTGTGTAATTAGTGTGGACTATGGTTTAAATTTAATATGACATATTTCTAATTTTTAAGAAACAAATAAAGGTAGATCCAAAACCAACCCTAGAAAAGGAACTGTTCATGATTTTGTTGTAAGAAATCTTTTTTTCTTGAACAGGCAGGAAAACTACATATCTTTATATTTAAGGATGAAAGCAGTACATAAACAACCGGAAGAAGCCTAAATTTTTTCACTTTTGTATTTTTCTTCGAAAGCAAAATCGGAAACGATACTAACGGAAGCGAATACAACATCAGTATTATGAAAATGTCGAAGTGAAATTATTGCGATTAAAATAGATGGTATCAATCGGAAATCGGTATTAACAATCAAAAATATGATTCCAAGGTGTCGTAGAGATAGAAGATATGTTATAATCATTGAGTATGTGTGGTAATATAATGATGTGTCTAAATATAAATAAAAAGTGGTTTCAAAACTCAATCTTCCTTTCCTTCCCTTCTGGAAGTTAGTTAAGGTATAGTTTTTTTAGGAAAGCAAGATTACACGCATACATAGATGGAAAACAGGCCTACATATTGGAAGGAAGCAAGATTTTTGCACCAAAATTTACCTTTTATTTGAGATCGGTATTATTACTTGCCATTTGAAATGATTATCTATCAGTAAAATATGAAAATACGGAAATTATCTACGATAAGTTTTGCATTAAAACAGAAATTTGCGAAAACGGTAGGAAGAGTGCAAAATTGTTTCCATTACCACTTTCATTTTTATTTCTTCGGAATATCATTTCCACATGTTGCGGTTAATAAAACTCAAAAACAGACATCGGTTAACCAATAATTATCATTTTTTTCTCTCATCCCTATTTATATTAAGGAGAAATAAGGGACCGTACAAAACTAACCTCGGACGGGTACACAGATGGTTTACATGCGCGCTGGTTTGAACGATACAACCTGTAAAAAAACACACCGGGTCTACTGCCTCCTGGTAGCCTCCTGGCTCCCGCCAGACCCAGAATGTGGCCTCTTCTTTGATGTCCCGTAGTATGTCCGTGTGTCTTGGCTGCTTGTTGTCAAAGACACAGGGTTCCTGTGCTTCCAGATTAGCCAGGCAACCAACATGACTAAGGAATTGAAACCTGGCCTTCTTCTCCCGCGGAACCCTTCTTCTGCTTGTTGTAATGTAAGGAATCTATGAACATGGCCTTGTCACGAAATGGGCCTTAAATTCATTATGGAACAACCCAATAGCTCAACAGGTCCATTCTACTTTGTAATCAACTTTTTTTTACAATTGACAAAGTTACCGTAGGTGTCTCAGTGTCGATATAGATATCACCTTCCACTGAAAATTAGTCAGTTCATTCACTACAATGAATCTAACCAAGTGAGTTATAATCAGTTTGCTGCTATGTGACCATCTTAATTTGATGTCTTTTGCTGCTCACGGTGTACCTCCATCCTACGTCCTATAATCTGAGAAGAACACATCTAACTTCAGTTAACTGAGGTTAGCTCTCTCTTCTTACTTTTTGGCCAATTTCACTTGTGCAAAAGCAAAATACATGCATTCCGATCGAGCATGTCCAACTGAAGTGCTCCGGTTCTGAATGCCATGATGACCATGGTTCACATAATCGATAAAAACCAGCCGGTTATTCCGATTAACTGAAAAACCGGTCTCGGTCGGCTGGACGATTTGACCGGTTAGCTAAAGAAAACTGTAGTTAATCGGTTAAATGAATCAATCCGATTTTTTGAACCTTGATGATGAACACGATGAGCTTGCAAGGTACTCGTAGGCTACAGTTGCAATGCTCACGGTGCGGAAGCCTATTCGCCAACTAGTTCAAACTCTCGCCCTGATCAGACTTTTGTTTCACGGAGCCTCCTGCAACGGACAGAAATATATTGAAGGCAACAGTCGCAGCTACCTGCACCTTGTCTCGTTGTTCTTAACTTCACACGGTCAGAAAGAGAGGGAAATTATTTCAGGACCAGCACGCAGCAACAGGAAAAAAAAATCGTCGCGGAAAGTTCGCTACGCTGGCGAAGCCCGTGGGTGGCGGAGCCGCGGAGGCCAGGCCCAGGGCAGCTGGGCTAGCTGTCGAGAGCAAAGAGGCAAAGGAAGTCACTAGCTTGGATTTCAGTGATCGAGTGACCACGTGCTTTCCCCATGCCTGAGCAATCCTGCAAACTTGACCCGTCGATGGTGGTTCAGCCGGTCAGGCGAAAAAAAAGACAATTCATCTTGCACGATTCGGTTCGGCACGGCCGCGTGGCGAGCACCGGCAGCTGACGCTAGCTCATGTCGCCATCTTCCGTTGGTGAAAGCGCGTCCCACCATTGCTCTCGCCTCTACTGAACACGATTCCGCTAGGCGTAGCTGAGTGGTGAGCCGGGCCCTACAGTGTGGTCAGTCTGCTGTCCGCACGCGAGCCTTCAGCGCAAGGGCTACTTCAGTTTGCATTTTCTTGCGATTCTTTTTTCTGAAAAAAAAGGGAACGAGAGCTGCCATTCATTAAGGAGATCATAGTGTTACATGAACTGGAGCGAATACAGAGTGGGAACAAGTAATACACAGCAGACACAAGAGCAAGACCATGAACTCAGATTCATGTAGCTATCCGTTGCCCTCTCTAATCTCCTCAGCGGCAGCTACTTGCATGAAGGATTGCTCCCTTTGATCAAATACTCTCCTAAGTACTGTCCCATTGAAAATATCGTTCTCGCTTTTCAAAAAGTTAAATCTTTTTAATTTTGACCAAAAATTATAAATATTTATTGAATATAATTAGTATCAGTAGATAGATAATTGAATCTACTTTCATAATTAATTTATTTGGAGATATAAATATTATTAATATTTTCTACAAATCTTGTCAAAATTTTAATTTTGACTGATACTGAATACCATAACGATACTTTCAATGGGATGGAGGGACTATGTATTGTGTTATTCCCGTTCTTGCCACCAACGGGAGGAACCTGCTCTGTCTCTTGGGCAAAATACATCCCGATCGAGCTACAGTTCTGTGCGATGCAACCTACTCGTCAATAACTTCAAACTCGCTCGGCTGACATTAAATCAACGACTGACGTGGATTCCTGTTGCGATCGGCAGCTGACAAGAACGAGGACTATAGTCACCCGCGCCCTGAAGAATTCTTCCGTTTGCTTTATCAGCCATTGTTTACTTGTGGGAGAGCTGCAAAAACGTAGAGGTGGCCGAAGAAGAGGCCGTCAGAACACGTTGTATCTTACAAACCAGACATGGAAATTGGTAATATTTAGGAGCGCAACATGTAAATTGATCGCGTTGTTGATGATACTTTATCAACAATATAAGACTACCGAAATACAGTACACGTACCACGCACGAAGACGGCGCTCCAGAAGAACAATATCCCAAGTCCGATCGCTGAAGTTGCATACACTGCCTTGAGAAACAGTCTACAGATATGCTGCCGAACGGCCTCATCATCTGCAGCCCGTGCACCGGATTCGGATCACAATTCCCTCTTGGATTGGCCAAGAAGAGACGGAGGAAGGGGACTCACACTCGGGCCCTTCGGGGAGCGTGGATACCCGGACGCGGAGTAAGCAGTCGTACCCGACCACGATCACCTCCTCGCGGTGGATCTTCTGCCACCACCCCACCCTCGCCGCCGCCCGGGAAGAGTCGTCCCAGCACCGGTCGCAGTCGACGGCGCGGTCGGCCACGCACGCGCCACCGTCTGGTACCACGTTCGTGCTCGGCCCGGCGTAGAACCACCCGTGGAACGCGTCCTCGCGGGCCGTCGAGGCGTTGGAGTCGGCGTAGGAGAGGAAGCACTCGTTCCGCCACACGCCGGCGCGGCCGCTGGCGCGGCAGGCGCCGGTGACGTCCCTGGCGGCGGCGGACAGGCACGCCTCGCAGGCTCTGGTCGTGTCCGGTGAAGACGAGACGTTCGCGCCGAAGCAGGCGCCGCGGGCGAAGGAGCTGCCCACGTGAATGGTGGCGAAGGCGTCCGGCTTGGCTCCGGCGGCAGCGGGGAGCGCGGCGAGGGCCGAGGCCAGGTTGGCGCGGAATGCCGCGTCGTCGTTCTCGGACAGAATTGGTGCCGGCCCGCAGTCGAGCAGAGGCGGGTGGTGGTGGCCACGCACACGCACGCGGCTCTCCACGACCGCGACGCCGGGGTGGACCATCCCGGCGACAGCGAGGACGCAGAGGAGGAGCATGGCGGGACGGGGGCGCGACATGTGCAGAGCTGGCCGGTGGGTGAGGAAAAGCAGAGTTACCCGAGTTGGTGGGTGGAAAGAAAGGGAGAGCCGGTGCGGTGCGTTTCACTTGCGCGCGGCACAGGACTTGTTTCCCGATCTCACCAGTTCCTATTCTAACTTCGTTCCCGCTCGTGTTCTGGTGCAGGTGATTGTTATGTGTCTTCGGCACGTCTGCGCTGCGTTGGCCGGTCTTGAGGTATGGGAAAAGCCTGTGCTAGGCCACCTCTGCCAGGTTAGTGAAAGACAACACCACCGATGCAAGCCGGTGGTGCCATTGCGGGGCGCATGCTTTTATAGTCGCGACAAGGTGCCCGGTAATGTGGGAAACGGAGCGGACTTTGGTTAGCTTGACGTAAGATTTGCAGACTTGCAGTCGTTGATCTCCTTCAGGACAGATAAACTTGCTATTTGAAACCCAGTAATCTGCTCATTGTCTCTAGAGCAAGAAACAACACAACACCTGTTTATAGGCTCAACAGACCCACACAGCACGCAGCACGCGCGCGCAGTAGCAGGGAGAATATCTCGCTCACTCTGTGTCTCACGTGGGGCTATGTTGCGTGGCGTGGGGAAAGACGAAGTGACATCGGCACATCGCACGCTCCAACGTTATGGCAGAGTTTTTCCTTCATAGTTGCCTTGTTTTTTAATGTGTAGCAGACGGTCCCTTTAGGTAAGGTGACTGAAATTTTGCTAATATTCCAGTCACCTTTTTCAGTCATTGGATATTGATCCAACTGTTCAAAATTTTCCATTCACTATGTGGCAAAGAAAATATTCTCTAAAAAATTAAAAATGTTCCATCTATGAACTAAGTGTCCAGCAGTAGAGTTTCATTGTTCTAGCGGTATATTTTCATTGTTCTAGTAGTGCATTGTCATTGTTCCGAAAAATCTTATTGAACCAAATGCAAAATTTCAGTTAACTGAAAACTAACAGATATGTTCATGTAGTCTTACAAAAAAACTTCTTTAAAGGGGTGAAAAGAGGACTCTTATTTTGTATTGTGTTTTCTTAGAATTCTTCCGTATCGTATTAAATCTGAACAATTCTAGGAACTGTCTTTCAGTTGGATGTTGAAGTGTAATTGTATTGTCCACCCATTCTCCATCAGTTTAGGCTTTTGGGTTCAACTGGTTGGTGCATACAAACTTTTCAGTGGACACTTACTTTAATCTTGACCTTTAGACGGTTCACAGGTTTGCTTGTTTCTTATTAATGTAGTAATTTTGTTGCTTCAAGAGCCAATATGATGACTTCTATTTTTATTCAAATAAGAATATAATAGATTACTATCAAAATGACAAATAGTCACATGACAGGGACAAAAAGAGACCTCCTTCGAGTGGTGTGACATTGTTAAGCTGTTGGAGTAGTATAAAAGTATAGCTACCCACATGTGCAAGATGGGCAAACAATTACCACAGTCCTAAACACACATACCCTGAAATGTACTCGTTTGTAACAAAAAAAAAGGAAGCTCAATTACTCTCAGAGAAGCAGCATAAAGTTCAGCCTCTTCACAACTTAGCTCTCTCAAAGAGGAAACTTTTCCTACAACTACAAGCAGAGCAGGAATTGGTGGACAGTTTGATCTCAATGAGGAGAATGATTCCTGGACAGTTTGATAATAATGAGGTGAATTATTCCTGGTCTAATCTATAGGGCTCTCAAAATTACTCTTCATAAAAGGTCCATAAACTTCTAAGGGGCACATTCAAGTTCTTCCAGCATACAACTGGCATTGGGGAAGTTCTTGTCAACCCAAGCGTAAGGTTTTCTTCTGGCTGACACTCAAGGATAGATTAATATATAGAAGAGGCATGTTCAGAAGAATGAATATGTACCTTTTATCTTACACTCGTGACCTTTGCATATGACAGAGAGGAGAGGCTCTAGACATCTATTCATTAGATGTAATTTTGCAAAGGCCTGCTCCGAAACAATTAGAATTAGCATCGCCAAAACCAAACTGTTCAGCAGACAATCAAGACCCTAAAGCATAGCCTCTCAGTCCATTTCTATACGGAGATTTACAATAATCTTATGCTGGAGTATTTGAATTAAAAAGGAGAGGCATCTAGATCAACTAAAGTGATGGATTCAGATGTGGTCTTAATCTCCTTTTGTTTGTTTTTCAGTCCGTTTTCTGTTTTCTTTCCTCTCTGGTTATCCAGTATTTTGAACTTCCTTTGTACTTCGATTTTTTTCTTTAATACATTATAATCTGTTCACTCAAAAAATATCTAACAAAGTATTTTATCAAATAATTTGTGTGTTTATTATTAAAATGTCAAATGTCTACATGTGTACATTCATTGTTTCAAAGTTCTTTGAGACCACATTAAAAACCGGACAACATAACAATCAATATGAATTACCAAGAAAAATGTTGATGAACCTAATAAATAAATCTATTAGCAACACAGAGTCGGCTCTTTGATTTGCAATAGCCTGACATAAGAAACGTTCACATACGCTCTTCCACCTGTATGGCACATCAATGAGCATAAGTATTCCGAGTCATCAGCTATTGCCAATAATTATTTTGTACATCCAAGCAACACCACAATGCTTAATTGCACAACATATATCTCAATAGATTTATGGAAAATCTAATGTAGGTCATTTGCACGGAATTGCTAATAGACGCTCATAGGGATAAGGGTATCTTACATACACTTTCTCCATCACAAGCATCAATTGCTTGAATTCTTCACATGTATCTTACAGCAAAGCACAGGGCATGGAGTGATGTCTCACTCATATACCCCTTGAGCCAGATACGTCAACCCATTGAAGCTGGAGCTCAATTTCTCCGCACTCAACGTTCTTTAGCCTGACAACAAGATCTTGCTTAACCTTCCCCTCGGAGATAAATATTGTACTCTCTCCAGCTAGGCAGTTCTGACTGTTTGGCACCAGTTTCTTTACCACAGAGTTGTCAGTAATATCCTGAAGTTTCATCTTCACAATCTCCACCAGCGGACGGACATCCAGTTCTGCATTACCCATTGAATCGTCATTTGTGAATGTGTCCTTGTCAAAAACTTCCTGTGAAAGAAAGAATAATCACTTGTTAATGCTTGATAAAAAAATCCTAAGTTTCTATAAGCTTCATTTGAATAAAACTGGTTAAGAATACTACATTGTGTAGTCCTGGTAAATATGCTAGCAGTATGTGTGATGGAAAATAGCAAATTTTGTCATGAAACCTTTTAGTAAGTTACTGATCTAAGGAGGATGCTGTTGTACTCATGTGGCTTTTTTTTTTGCGAACCATTGTAGCCATGTGGCTGTGAGATAACGCGATCAATTTTTCATTTTCACTTAGAAACTAAGCAAATCGGCTATGGTGACCTGCTTCGGCTATAAATGACATGACATAATGCTTTCTTATTGTTGTTATGCATTGTTGAATGAATCAAAGTAAACTGGTTCAGTAACTTTTTAGGTTGGGTTGTTATTCAGTACTCCTGGTTGACAAAATACATGGAAATGACAGTCTCTGTTTCTTTTGAAATATCCATTGTGCTTATACAGATAGCTCAAGTTGAAGAAATAATGGCGGTTAGCTTGTGCCTTGTCCAAACTTGTTATAGTAACCTGTCAAACTTCTGTTCTTGAAATTTCCTATATGAAATACTTTTGCGCACTTTCTCTACACAGCTGATAATTTATTGTAACAATGCAGGTAGTAAACAAGATAATTCAAGGTACGGCAGCTATTTAAGTAAGATGGCAGAGCTGGCATATGAAATTACCATATCTAAAATGTCGTGTTTTTTAATGTTCAACAACAGTGAGGTGAAAGAAATGACTTTGGACAAGTGATTTATACAGAACAACAACTGTTGTGCAAATGTTATACTCCCTCCGTCCCAGAATATTTGGCATTCTAGGCTCATCCATTTTTCCCAAAATGTTTGGCATTCTCACTTACCGAGACACCTTTCTCTCTTCCCAATACACCTCTATCTCTATCTCTTTCCTCCTCGTTTCTCGCGCACCTACTTTATTCCTCCTCTTCTTAATCTCCGTGCTCAGAGCTAGAATGCCAAACATATTGGGACGGAGGGAGTAGATGTTTTCTTGGATACTGGTACAACTTGAGAGTTGAGGTTTAAGAGACTAAATATCAATACGAAATAGTAACGCATATTTTTGCTGTTGTTGTTCTGGAGATGGGGACACAAAATTCAAGCGAGTGCGTACCACTCTAATAGGAACAGTTGGATCTTGAATGGAGAGGGTCAGTTCCTCGTTCCATTCCGGATTGGTGCTCTTTTTATCACCCGTGTCTTCAAATTCTGCGAGACACGAAAAACAATCGCAATCAGCTCTTGATTGCGCGGCGCAAGTACTGCATCAAGAGGAAACGAAAATGACAGAGATCCGATCAGTTGTTTCCACAAGATGAGCCTTTCATCCCCCTCCCCTTTTCATCAAAAAGATAAGAAAATTGACACAATTCGACAGTCCTAAAATATCCAGATGGGAATTATCTAAGAAGAACAGCATCACAGAGGAAATTAAACGAACCAAGCAATTCAAATAGGGGTGTAGGAAGGAGGAGCGGACCTGCTTGCCCATGCGGACGACGACGTAGGGGTCACTGGACCGGAGATCGCGAATGGCGAGGTTCACCCCCTCACGACGCGCACCTTCACCAGCCCGATGAGGTGGCCCGACATGGCGCCTCCGGCTGTTCGTCTTCCTCTGCTGGTTGCGGCGCTGGTGGTCAGCCAGTAATCTTAGAAACACGGCGGGGCTCGTATTCGATTTGACTATGTCAGGCTCTCTCTCCCTCGCCGAGTCGCCTCGTCCGAACTCCGAAGACCTCTGCTTTACTCTCGCCCCCGTATGAATACTCCCCCGGTAAGATGAAGCCCGGGAGAAAAGTCTAGTACCAGTGGCGGGTGGCGGGTGGGCAATGAAAAGTCTCGGACAGCTAGCTGAAAAGTCTATGTAGTTATTTTTAAGGTTTGACTAATATGTTTTATAATTTTGATAAACTTTAGAAATATATAGATTATATCCATTATAAAACTATTTTTATGCTGAGTAAAAACATAAATTTATATTATAGGTAGGGGTCAAATTATAGAAATGTTTGTTTCAAAACGTATTTGATCAAATTTAGAAAGTAATTACAAACATCTTACATGAATCTTCTGCTATCCACGACCATAGCTAAGGTGTGACCTAGACCATGTAGGCGCAATAACCATTCTGTTTTGCAGTTGTGCGTTTAACAGAAAGATCTAATAAAAATATTAAATAGTTGCGTATTTATTATTAAAACTGAGAAATGCTTGGCTTCAAGTGTTTGGTAGATATTAGAGCTAGATACCTAGAAATGTTGATGAACGAACCTACATTAAAATCAAATCTATTAGTAATACCGGGTTTGCCCTTTGATTTGGAATCACCTGACCTCAACAAACGAAAAACATCTTTCCTCCCCTTTAATTGATTGAAAACTTGAACAACTTTAAATCAATATGATTTGTATTATTATTTATTTATGTAGGATTATAGTATGTATGTGGAGGGAAAAATTAATATATAAACTATACAAAAGAGTTATTTTTTGTAAATCATTTTATTCCGATTAGTGGTGTCAAAGATTGGTTGAATGTTTTCAAACTTTCAAGTGACTGAGCCCCCAAAGAAAAATGCTATAGGTCCGACTGTCCTTGTACCGTGTTATGTTATGACTGAAACGGCTAGGCAGAGCCTCTGCATTATTTGTGTGACGTGTAACTCTAATTCTGATAGTCTTTCTAAGCCCCAACGTTGCCACAACACGATCGCACAAATACACCAACAAAAATATATCACACACTCTTCCGCTTTCAAGGAGGATCACAGCATATGAATTCCGAGTTGTGGGCTGCTGCCAATAATTATTTCTGTACATCCAGACGACACCACAGAATGCTTAATTGCAGTTCAGATGTTTTAATGCATCCAAAAGGATGATCCAATCCTTGCAAAAAAAAAGGATGATCCAATGTACAATAAGCATATTTATCAAAAAAAAAAAAAGAAAACGTACAATAAGCGTGAATGCCATCCATGTTCCGCGCTAAACTGTTAAGAGATGCGCCAGGCATGGAAGACTCATACACCCCTTGAGCCAGGAACGTCAACCCACTGAAGCTGGAGCTCAATTTCCCCGCACTCAACATTTTTTAGCCTGACAACAATATCTTGCTTCACTTTCCCCTCAGAGATAAATATTGTGCTCTCTCCAGCTAGGCAGTTCTGACTGTTTGGCACCAGTTTCTTTACCACAGTGTTGTCGGCAACATCCTGAAGTTTCATCTTCACAATCTCCACCAGCGGACGGATGTCCAGTTCTGCGTTACCCATTGAATCGTCGTCTGTGAACGTGTCCTTGTCGAAAACTTCCTTTAAAAGAAAGAATAAACACTTGTGAATGCTTGATAACCAAAAGCCTAAGTTTTTATAAGCTTCATTTGAATAAAACTCGTTAAGAATACTGCACGGTGTAGTCCTGGTTATGTTGGTAGTATGTGAGATGGAAAATAGCAAATTCGTTCATGAAACCTATCAATAAGTTGTTGATCGAAGGAGGATGCTATTTTAGCCATGTTACTTTTTTGTTTTGTGAACCGTGGTACCCATGTGGCTGTGAGATAATGCGATCACTGTTTCAGTTTCACTCCAAAACTAAGCAAATCGGCTATGGTGATTTTCTTCGGCTATACCTGACATCGTGATGCTTTCTAATTGTTGTTGTGCATGCTCGAATGAATCAAAGTAAACTGGATCAGTAACTTTTTAGGTTGGGTTGTTGTTCATTACTCCTGGTTGACAAAATACATGGAAATGACAGACTCTGTTTCTTTTGAAATATCCATTGTGTTGATACAGATAGCTTGAGTTGAAGAAATAATGGCGGTTACCTGTGCTTGAAATTTCCTATATGAAATACTTTTGCTCGCTTTGTCTACATAGTTGATAATTGATTGGAATAATGAAGGTAGTAAACAACATAATTCAAGGTAAGACGACTTATGAAGGGTGTGTTTGGCACTGCTTATGCTCATTAACCACTTTGAAGTGTCAAACAAAAAAAATAGTAAGACCGCTTATAGGGTTATGCATTTGCAATTTTGTACTATTTGGCCAAAGCAGCAAAACGTAACTTATAGTGCTTATGGGTGAGAATAAGTTGTTTTGATATATAAGTAAAAAAACAATTTTATCAAACAAGTTGGCTACATATGCTACAATAAATGTTGTAAACGAAATAAACAATTTTGACAGATAAACATAAGCATAAGCAGTTCGGTGCATAAGTATAAGCACTACCAACGCATCCTAGGTAAGATGGTAGAGTTGGCATATGAAATTACCATATCCAAAATGCCGTATTTGTTGATAATCAAAACAGCGAGTTGAAAGAAATGACTTGCACAATCGATTTATAAAGAACAACAGCTATTGTGCAAATTTTATGGATCTTTTCATGAATATTGGTACAACTTGAGAGTTTGAGATTTAAGAGAGTAAATATCAATAGGAAATAGGCATGCACTTCTTTTTTGGTTCTAGAGATTGGGACACAAAATTGAAGCGAGTGTGTACCAGTTTAACAGGAACAACTGGATCTTCAATGGAGAGGGTCAGTTCCTCGTTCCATTCTGGGTTGGTGTTCTTATTTATCACCCGTGTCTTTAACTTCTGCGAGACAAGAAAAACAATTGAAATCAGCCCTTGATTCAGCAGCGCAAGTATTGCATCAAAAGGAAAGCGACCGAGAGGAATATCCGAACAGGGGCAGAAAAGGTTCTTGGTTCACTCATGTAGTCATGTACTACTCTGCCTTGGCAAGAAGGGGGATGAGGATCCTCTCTGCAGTAATTCAACGTACATTAACAGTCAATGACATGTGGGTCTCAGTGAGCGTTGTTTCCACAAGATGAGCCTTTCATTCCCTTACTGCTTTTCATCAACACATGAGAAAATTGACATGATTCGACAGTCCTCAAAACTCTAGATGGGAGTTATCTAAGAAGAACAAGCATCACAGAGGAAATTAAACGAACCGAGCAATTCAAACAGAGGAATACGGGTGTAGAGAGATCGAGCGGACCTGCATGCCCATTCGGACGACGACGTAGACGTCGCTGGAGCGGAGGTCCCGGATGGCGAGATTCACGCCCCTCACAACGCGCACCTTCACCAGCCCGAGGATATCGTCCAACATGACGCCGCCGGTTGTTCCTCTTCCTCTGCAGGCAGCGGTGCTGCAAGTTGACTCTCTCTCTCTCTCTCTCTCTCTGACCTCCTCACCTTCCCGGATACTTTGAATGAACATACTAGACTTGATTTTTTTTCTCATTATGTTTGACTTTTCAGCATGGGAGTAACGTATCTTTCCTGCTCATCAATTGATTAAAAATTTTAAATACTAAATCAATATAATTTGTACTAGGATTCGTATTTTTATTTATTTTTGTATGATTATGGTATGTAGATGGAGGAAAAAATATTTTAATAATAAAACTATAGAAAAGAGATGCTTTTTGTAAACCATTCCAATTCTAAGTGTTGACGAGGTTGATTGAATGTTTTCAAACTTAGAGCATCTCCAACCATTCCCTAAATAAGGTTGCTAAATCAAAATTTAAGATGTGATTAGTAAAAATCATTCTCCAACCGTTCTCTATACGAGGTTGCTAAATTTACCAACTCCCAACCCACAGTCTAAAGGTTGCTACATTTAGCCACCTAATTCTCACTCCCAAAAACATATTTGAACTAGTTAGAAAACAATTATTGAGAACTGTTGGAGTACATGGTTCTTTTTACTCACAATAGATATAGCAACTCTCTAAAACCAGCTTTTTAGAAGTGCCCCGTAGAAAAATGCTATAGTTCCGACTATCCATGTCCGACCGTCATGTGACGGAAACGGCAAGGCAGAGCCTCTGCATGTATTTGTGTGACGTGAAACTCTAATTCCGAGTCTTTCTAAGCCTCAGTTGTTGCTATAGCAACTCCGGCACTAGTCCTATTTATAATCCAAAATTTGTAGTTTTGCTATACAGGGGCACAAAATATGTAGTTTTGTGAAATGGCTCCACAAATATTTATTTTTGTGATAGTTTTGTCAATTTATATGCTATTCTATGAAATTTACTCAAAATATATCACATGCTCTTCCACTTGCATATGTATTCCGAGTTGTCCGCTGCTGCCAATAATTATTTCTATACATTACATCCAGACACGATGCTTAATTGCAGTTCAGATGTTTTAATATATCCGAGGATGATCTTCCGCGCTAAACTGCTAAGAGATGCTCATGCTAAGGGCATCTTATTGACATTGTTCTGTCATATGCATCAATTGCTTGGATTCTCCACATGTATGTTGGAGGAAAGCACGGGGCATGGAAGATTCATACACCCCTTGAGCCAGGTAAGTCAACCCACTGAAGCTGGAGCTCTATTTCCCCGCACTCAACGTTCTTTAGCCTGACAACAATATCTTGCTTCACCTTCCCCTCTGAGATAAATATTGTGCTCTCTTCAGCTAGGCAGTTCTGTCTGTTCGGCACCAGTTTCTTTACCACGGTGTTGTCGGCAGCATCCTGAAGTTTCATCTTAACAGCCTCGACCAACGGGCGGATGTCTAGCTCTGCGTTACCCATTGAATCGTCTATGAACACGTCCTTGTCAAAAACTTCCTGTGAAAGAAAGAATAATCGCTTGTTAATGCTTGATAACCAAAAGACTAAGGTTTTATAAGTTCCATTCAAATAAAACTGGTTAACAAAACTGTACTAGTCCTGGTAAAATTGTTTGCCGCATGTCTGCTGAAAAATAGCACGTTTGTTCACAAAACCTTTCAATCAAGGTATTGATCGAAGGAGGATACTCATGATGTTGTTGTAGGCATGCGGCTGTAAGTGTAAGATAACAGTACCGTTGTGTTATTTTCACTCAGAAAATAAGCGAATGTCTACGGTGATTTGCTAGAATTGCTATGACGTGATGCTTTCTAGTAGTTGTTACTTGTTATGCATGGTCAAATGAACCAAAGTGAACGGCAGACTTCTTGGGTAGGTTGTTCTTCTTTACACTCCTGATTGACAAGTACAAGGAAATGGCGTGTTCTATGTTTCTATTGAAATATCCATTGTTCTGATACAGAGGTGAAGATGATAGAAGTGATGACGGTCACAGTTGATAAAATCGACGGTAACCGGCACTGCCGATTACCGTAGTTACCGATCAATCCGGTCCGGCTCGGTTTCGTTGCACGATTGGTTACCGATAAATTGAATTAAATTTTTTTTAAAAAAATATCTAAAGATTTGTTAACAAAAACCATATGAGAAATGAAGGTTTGGGGTGAAAGAAGTTTATGAAAACTAGTATATTTTAGTGGTAAAAAATTGAGGAATAAATAAAGAAGAAAAGATATAGAAAAAAAGACAAAAGCTACTTATCCTCTTCTTCAACCATATTTGAGTCTTGTATAATTATTTGCTGAAAATCTTGTGTTTCATTGGAATATTTAATTTTTTTATTTAAACTCATGTTGTATGGATTACATATGCATTGCGGTTTTCATGTATGTTGTATGGATTATTTGTGTTTTGTATGTGGCTAATATTGTTGCAAATAATATACAAGGGTCATTCCAAAGTTTTCAAAAAAAAATCACTTTTCCTTTTCTTTCCATTAAACTCAGTTTTGAGTGAGTTGTCGTCACTAACCGGTTACCGCTGAAACCGTTCGATTAGCGACGATTAAACTGGTCAAAATTTATTTAAATTTCATTTTACCGTATGGTTTCATCGGTAACCACATTTATCGACAAACCGGTGGAGAGCGGTTTCGTCATTTTAAACGGTTTTGTTAACCCGGTTAACGGCAAACCGGTGGAGAGTGATTTCGTCAGCTTAAACAGTTTTGTTAACCTTGATGACAGTTAGCATGTGCCTTGTCCAAACTTGTTATAATGACGTGCCGGACATCTGGGCTTGAAATTTCTTATATGACATACTTTTGCTCACTTTCTCTACACAGTTGTTAGAAATCATTGGAACCATGCAGGTAGTAATAAACAAGATAATTCAAGGTATGACAGCTGTTTAAGTAAGACTGCCTTCTCGTAAAAAAAGTAAGACTGCCTGCTGGAGTGGTGGTAGAATTGGCATATGAAATTGCCATATCCAAAATGCCGTGTTTTTAAATGTCAACAACTGGCAGATGAAAGAAATGAGTGGCACAATTAATTATACAGAAGAACAGCTATTATGCAAATATTACCTATCTACATTTTTATGAATGTTATTTATTGACATTTTCATGAATATCAAAACGAAATAGACACTTTTTTTTAGATCCGCGAGAAAAAGAGAAGTCAGACACAAAATGTAAGCGAGTGCGTACCAGTCTAATAGGAACTGCTGGATCTTCAATGGAGAGGGTCAGCTCCTCGTTCCATTCCGGGTTGGTGCTCTTTTTTATCACCCGTGTCTTTAACTTCTGCGAGACATAAAAACAATCGTAATCAGCTCGTGATTCAGCAGCGCAAGTGCAGCATCAAAAGGAAGGCGACCGAGAGGGGACTCCGAACCGGGGCACAACGGTTCTTTCACCATGTGCTACTCTGCCTTAACAAGGAGGACACATAAGAAAATGATAGAGGTCCGATCAGTTGCCTTTCATTCCCTCGCCGTTTTTCATTAAAAAAATAAGAAAATTGACTTAGGCCTTGTTTGTTTCCGCTTACAAGCGGTTTACCGGTGAAAATAAGCGATAATCCCACCAAACGTTTTGCTTATTTTCACGGATTCTCGCTTCTCGTGCCGCCGCTTTCACAGATTTGAACTACGAGAATCGATAAGCGAGAAACAAGAAAATCCTCGCTTTTCTAACAATCTAAGCGTGATCCAGATAATCGTAAACAAACAGAGCCATAATTCGATAGTCGTCGAAAATCCAGATTGGGATTATCTTAGAAGAAGAAGAACATGACAAACCTTGCAGGAGGAAATGAAACGAACCATGCAGTAGAAACAGAGGTGTAGGGAGGAGAAGCCGACCTGCGTGCCCATACGGACGACGACGTAGGCGTCGCTGGAGCAGAGGTCCCGGATGGCGAGATTCACGCCCCTCACGACGCGCACCTTCACCAGCCCGACGAGGTGGTCCAACATGGCGCCGCCGGCTGGTCCTTCTCCTCTGCCGGCTGCGGTGGAGCAGGTTAGCAGGTGATGTAAGAAATACGGCAGGCTCGTATTCGAGTTGATAATGCTCTCTCGCTCGCCTCGTCCGACGAGGAGCTCCTCCTTTGCTCTCTTCTCGCGGTACTAATACTTCCCTTCGGTAAGATGGAGTCCCGGATCACCATACAGTAGCGGGTGGCGGCCGGGCACTGGACTCGACCGCTGACTTGTTAGTTACCTTAGCGCCAGAAAAAAATAGAAATGGGAAGATTCGGAGAAAATGAAGTGAATTTCCGTCACGTGCGATCGCGAACCCTCAGCTACTGCAGTCCATATCTGTCTGGAGTCTGGAGCGACAAACCCTGTGACTCGTCCGACGTGCACACCAGCCAACGAAATCGCTTTCCTTCTCTGCGAAGTACACGCATGCATCAGATTGATCGTTTTTCCCTGCCTGCCTGATCGAATGTTTTTCTTCCATCCTTCCATCACTCACACTACGTCGAATGAAGCAGACCTGACAGCTTGCGTACTGCCTCAGCAGCTAACGGAGCGTGTAATAACAACCGAAGCCGGTTACTTCTTTTGGCTATATCTAGATATCAAATGACTGGAATTTAGCTAATATTTCGGTCACGTTTTTTTAGTCATTGGATGTTGATCCAAGTGCTCATAGTTTTTATTCACTTGTGGCAAAAAGAATGTTCTTAAAAAAACAAAAATGTTCCACTCCTAAACTAATTGTTCTAGCAGTATAGTTTCATTTTATTGTTCCATTAGTATATTTTCATTGTTATGAAAATCTGACTGAATCAAATGTAAAATTTCAGTTAACTGAAAACTAGCAAATTTGTTTCTTTTAATCTTTTGTCTAACTTCTTCTGACTTTATGGATGCAATAGTTGACTAATCAGCGACCTTATTTGTTTTTTTTTCAACTGTATTTCAACTAATTGTTCTTCTTTTCATATTTTGATAAGCCTCGTTTTACAGTTTCGCACAGGACCTCTAGTTTTGTTGCAGCAGCCTCTAGTTACTATAATCTCCTGCCCAGAACATCTCCGAAATAATACTTTGTCTCCATAATTAGAGAAATAATTACCTAGATCTCAGAAATTTCATAAATAAATAATACCATGTTGGACAGTGACTACTCCCAACACAATTTTTTTTGCATGTTGGAAGTACGTAAATCATGTAAGCTGAAAGAAATTATTTCACCAATGTTTTTGTGCATCCAATCTCTAAAAATATTACTACTCCCTTACTAAATTGTTGTCGCCGTTGACTTTTTTGTTAAGTTTGACCATTTGTCTTATTCAAATAAAGTTTAATAAATGTCATATATTTTGTTGGAATATGTTTTATCACTAAAGAAACTTGAAATGTAGCATATTACTTTTTGTATTTGAAGAAATTTTTTGAATAAGACGAATGGTCAAACGCCACTGGAAAAATCAATGGCGACAACAATTTAGTAAAGGAGGGAGTATCTCGAGTATTCAATATGTAACAATATGTTTTCGTACATCCAGTAAACAACATTATGTATTTTCTGTATGACGCAGGAAAATAATTTCAAATTATTCTTTCTAATAACATGCTAATATATAATCCCAAAGCACGAAAGAGTTTTCATACTTTCAACACATGGAAGTACCTAATCCCACCTAATCCCGAGTTTTTAAATTAATTTTGTATTACAAGAACACGAAAAACACATTTGTAGTGCACCGATCTGGGTTATATTTCTTTAATTCTCTGACAGAACGGTGTGAGTCTAAAAACCATCCTAGGCCATGTGGGCAGTAGGCACACAAACAATTCTGCTTTGCAGTTATGCGCCTGATATAAAGATGTAATAAAATATCAAATAGCTCATATTTAATATTAAAAATTTCAGAGGGTCACATGTGTATTTGTTGTTTCAAAGTTTCTTAAACCACCACAGAAACAGGACAAGAACCTAGCTTTAAAATATTAATTATATAGAAGTGTTGATCATGACTCAATATTAAAACCAAATCTAATAGCAGTGCCGGGTCGTCCCATTGATTTGAATCGCCTTACGTCAACAACCAGTTATCATACGCTGTTCCACTTATAAGGAGGATTACTGAGCATATGTATTCTGAGTTGTTTACTGCTGCCAGCAATAATTATTTTTGTACATCCAGACGACACCACACGATGCTTAGTTGCAGATCAGATGTTTTAATATATATCCAAGGATAATCTAATGTACAATCAGCTCGAATGTCGTCGGTCTTCCGCGCTAAACGGCTAAGAGATGCCCATACTAAGGGTATCTTAAAGACACTTGCTCTGTCACAAGCATCAACTGCTTGGATTCTCCGCCTGTAACTTACAGGAAAGCGCAGGGCATGGAGAAAGAGACCTCATACACCCCTTGAGCCAGGAACGTCAACCCACTGAAGCTGGAGCTCAATTTCCCCGCACTCGACGTTCTTTAGCCGGACAACAATATCTTGCTTCACCTTCCCCTCGGAGATAAATATTGTGCTCTCTTCAGCTAAGCAGTTCTGCCGGTTTGGCACCAGTTTCTTTACCACAGTGTTGTCCTCAACATTTTGAAGCTTCATCCTCACAATCTCAACCAGCGGGCCGATGTCCAGTTCTGCATTACCCATTGAATCGTCTATGAAGGTGTCCTTGTCAAAAACCTCCTGTAAAAGGAAAAACAGTTATCAGTTGTCAATGCTTGATAACCAAAAGCCAAGGGTTTTATAACTTTCATTTGAATAAAACTGCACGATATAGTCCTGAAAATATGTTGGCAGTATGTATAATCGAAAATAGCAAAACTTGTTCATGCGGTGTTTCGGTCTAGTTCTTGGTCAAAGGAAAGGAGGATTTTATTCTCTGTTTCTTTTGAATTATATCCATTGTGCTGATACATATAACTCAAGTTGATCGAAATCATGGCAGTTAGCATGTGCCTTGTCCAAACATGCTATATATAGTAACATGTCAAACTTCTGTGCTTGAAATCTCCTATACATGAAATATTTTTGCTTGATTTCTCCGCAGTAATAGAAATTACTGGAACAATGCAGGTAGTAACTTAAAATAATAAGTCAAGGTATGACAGCTATTTTAAGATTGCCTGCTGGCGTAGTGGCAGAGTTGGCACGTTAAATTTACATAGCTAAAATGGTGTGCTTTTTAAATGCTCAGTAACTGGCAGATGAAAGAAATGACTCGGGACGTTTTCGTGAATACAGCTACAACTTGAGAGAGTTGAGGCTTAAGTAAATATCAAAACTAAACAGACATGCACGATTTTTTAATTTCTTTTGGAGATCCGCGAGAAAAAGAAAAGTGGGACACAAAATGGATGCGAGCACGTACCAGCCTGATAGGAACTGCTGGATCTTCAATGGAGAGGGTCAGCTCCTCGTTCCATTCCGGGTTGGTGTTCTTTCTGATCACCCGTGTCTTCAACTTCTGCAAGACGTGAAAAAGCAATCGCGATCAGCTCGTAATTCAGGGGCGCAAATACCGGATCAGAAAGAAAGCGACCGAGAGGAAACGCCGCAAAAGGTGCTTTCCGCTCCTCTATACTACTGCCATAACAAGGCGGGTCAGGTACGAAAATGACGAGAAAAAGGTGCTTTCACTCATGTATGTTCTGCCTTAACAAGGGGGTAGATGCAGAAAATGGCAAGAGAGAGCGGTCGGATCAGTTGTTTCGAGAATATGACCCTTTCATTCCCCATCTCTTTTCATCAAAAGATAAGAAAAACTGCATGATCTGATGGTCCGAGGCTTAACCAAGAAGAAACCGAATCAAGGAAATCAAACGGAGCAGGGAATTCAGGCGGAGGGAGAGAGAGAGAAGGGTCAGCGGGGCAGGGAAAAGGCGCGGACCTGCTTGCCCATGCGGACGACGACGTAGGGGTCGCTGGAGCGGAGGTCGCGAATGGCGAGGTTCACCCCCTCACGACGCGCACCTTCACGAGCCCGATGAGGTGGTCCAACATGGCTGTTCCTCTTCTTCTTCCTTCGTCCGCTGTTCTCTGGTGGACCTCTCAATGGATCGATGGACCGATGGGTTTATGAAGCGCTGCCTGGTGGCTTGAATTGAACCGGCGGCTGCGGAGGTGCGGGTCAGCTGGTGATGTAAGGAGTTACGGGTGAGCTCGTAAATGGAGTTGACAATCTCGGGGTCGGATGGCCTCCCCTGCTCGCCTCTCCCCGTATTAATACTCCCCCGGTGGGATGGGTTCCCGGATAGAAGTCCGGGCACTGGACTCGACCGCCTGTGACTCGTTCGTCACCTCGGCCGCCGCGTCACTTGACCCGGCACAGTGTCTCAACGGAACCGCCTCCCGGACCAGCGACTTTTTATTTTATTTTTTTACGGACCAGCGACTTTTTATTTCCTTTGCAAGGACCGGCCCCGACTTTTCATTTGCTGACTCGGCGGCTGCTGAATGGTTAGGTTGATCCGGTCCGACGCGTCTCTCTGGATCCCAGTCACATGCAGCCGCCGGCCGCAGGCTCGCTCGGACGGCGCTGTGGCCTGTGGGCCGCGCGGTGACGACGGTTTTGGAACGAGGTGATCGGCGCCGTTGGATGCGCCATCCAGCCGGCGACCGCCGGCGCTGGCCGGTTGGGTTGTGTGGAGCAGCAGGCCGCTGACCGTTCCGTTTACGGAGTAGGTGGTCGTGACGCCGTTGGTCCCCAGCCAAGAGGGAAAAAAACGAGGGGAAAAAAGAAGACGGACGCGCGTTTCCTCGGAATGGATGCATGTGCGTAGCACGCCCGCAAGTCCACAACCACGCGTGCGTTACCGCGGCTGATGAGGCGCTCACGGGGCCGGTCGCCCGTCGAGAAAAGTTTCATCATGCGTAGCGACGAAGGCAGGAAGGGCCTCTGGAAGGTTCCAACGTTGGAAGGACATGGACATGGTGCTGCCCACCACACGCCCCACGCCCCCAAGTAATCAATGATCATCATCGTGCCCGCCTCCATCGACACTGACATCACGCAACTAACAGCTGGGTTTTCTTTTTCCAAACGAACAATCATAATCGTTTTACACCAATAATCATATGTTTTTGTACTGGCGTGTCCGTTGCTTAGACGAAGACAAGCGATGGCCGGCTCGGAAAATTCGTGGCTCTTGTGCAAGCATTGGAACCTTACGCAAGGGCGCACAGGAGCCTCAGACTCCGCCGTTGACGGAGGTGCTCGTCATAAACAAGATTAAGCGGAAGGTTGTGCGCAATATTATAGAGAAAATAGTACCCCGGTACAATGGAAAAACAATGGCCAAGAAAGAGCCATGGCGACTACACCTTTGAATACGCATTATTGTAAGCATGCCTATTGCTGCAGTTAGGTTAGGTACAACAGAAGGGATCGCGTAATATGATACAAAAATACATAACTGATCCATACAAACTATATACATACACACCCTGCTCATTTATCATTCCACGCTATAAATGAAGTTGGCGAGCTTATCTAAATAGTACTAGTATACAAAAGGAACCATGGTCAACACACATGGCTATTCTAGATCCATGGCACTAAACTGTCCGTAAGCCAAGGCGAGTGCACCCAGCGCAAGTATGGTTATCGTAAAGAATGCAATGGATTTGCACGGATCAGCTTGTCGCCTAACAAGAGCCAGAGCTTCTTTTCGACTGCTTTTCGCAGTATTGTCCCATTCGATGCTTGGGCATGTAAGATAACCAAAGAAAAGTCCAGAAATGGTTGCCCCAAGATGTGCCCTGAAATCAATTTAAAACAAATCAGGTACATGATTCTGTTTCATATAACATTGCTTTATCAAAGCCATAGATGATTACTAAGATTAATAATATATAAGCTCCTTCGGTTTTGTGCTAATATGGTCTTGTTGAATTCAGTTCCGCTACTGCCTAACCTAAAGTTGTTGTACTGGTCCTCGTCTCAAATTAATGCACATATGAATCCTCCTCGAATATGTCAGCCACAGCCCACAGCATTAAAGACTTGGTCATCCATATATGGACATTTATTAGATTGGTCCCCAAAATATACACCAACTTAGGAGGAATTAGATGGTTTTAAATTAAGAAGAATTACCCAGATTGAGACAAGTTTCTTGAACTGGGTGTAGTTGAGTTCTGGTCAACATTAACTTCTACTTAATCTGCATAATTTCTGATGGAAATATTATCCAGTTTTGACCAGAGAACTTCACATTTGGAATACCATGACGTATCAGTCTATGGCAGAACACACTTTTTTTTGGAGTGCACACCAGATATTAAGGGTGCGTTTGGCACGGCTTATACACAAAATGCTTATAGTGCTTATACTGCTTATAGTGCTTATTCTATCAAAACTGCTTATAGTGCTTATGTAGCATAAGCAGTCAACCCGTTTGGCAAAACTGCTTATGCTTATTCATCAAAACTGCTTATTCTCACACATAAGCATTATAAGCTACGTTTTGCTGCTTTGCCTAAAGTGCTTATGTGTAGTACAAAATGACAAAGTGCTTATAGGTGCTTATACCTCATAAGCACTTTGCTATTTTGCCGTTTGGCACTTCAAACTGCTTATTGAGCATAAGCACTTCTAATAAGCAGCTCAATAAGCTGTGCCAAACACACCCTAATTGGGACATATTAGGTGGAACAAGTTCTTTAACAGTGAAGTGCATATCACATGAAGGGGGTAGAACTACACATATCTGCAGCATATATAGTTAATTTTACATGAATAAAATTGTATAACCTTACCAATTGTCGATTCCCCCAAAAATGCTCAACAAGAAGCTCAAAGCAGCAGCTATCACAGCTTGTGAGAACATACTTTCTGAAATGTCCTTGTCAATGAATTGCTTATTTTGACTCTGATAGATAAGCCATGCTCCAATTAGAGAAAAAACTGGGCCCTGTTGTGAGTTTCAAAAAGGACCGTTAGCGTGTATGATCAATACCCAGATTTGACTAAGTGTATGATAGTGTCCATTGCTACATATTTCGGACCAAATCTAGAAGATATGTTTACAAGGTCAGCAATATACTGTATTGCTACAGATAAAGGACAGACCCAGTGCGTCTGTAAACTCCCAGGCAAAGTTGGGTCTGGGGAAGGATTATATGAGGCAAACCTTACCCCTACAATAAATTGTAGAGAGGCTGTGCCGACTGTATTGCTACAGATGTTGTAATAACTAGAATAAAATGAAGCTAGGTACAAATTCAGAAAGCAAGAATAATGGTTAGAGCCAATAACAATAAAAATAAAATGTCTGCATATGATACTACATATTGCCACAAATTCTGGACAGCATCTAGAAGATTTTTTAAAAAAAAAAAAAAAGTTAGCATCATGTAGTTTCATACCAACCTATTTTGGTACACATCTCAGACATTTGGGCGAACCAGTAGCCTCCCACTGGAGGGCACACTGACAATATCAATAAGTTTCCTTTCCTCTTTGTGGGCTTTAACAATGATAATACGAAAATGAATCTAAACTTTTATTCATCCGGAGGTATTCTGCAAGGAATTGTGACATACATCCCATTCTATTAAACTAATATCCTCAATGTGCCAATGAAAATTCTTCAATCCCACCGAGCTTAAATAAGTTTTATTACTTTTTTTCTATTGTAAGTAACATCCCTTCTGATGAATAAATAATGGATTACATTCCATTCCTACTATTAAGTAAAGAAAAAGAAAGGATTAGAGACATTCAGTACAAATATAACAAGTATATATGTATATGGTCATTTCTTTTAATCCAAAAAGACTCATATTTTTCTTTGAGAGCAATCCAATAAGATTCATGGGTAAGTGTGCAACTTACTGTGCCACAAACTGTGAGCTCTGGTGTGTGAACAAAACTTGTCAAGTTACCGCAGACTCCTCCAAGTATGTATATAAGAAAAAATGTCACTTGGCCATATGCTCTACACACTCGAGGTCCAAATGTAAACAACGCCCAACATCCAAGTGCTACATGTAAGAAACCTGAGTGCTGCACATGTCAAATGCCCGAAACAATTCCGATTAGCTCAGTGGGATAACGTGTTGAAAACAATGACACGGAAATGCAGCTCTAGGTTATTTAATTGTGATATACAATCTTTTGAATACAACTACACCACATGGGTGAATATGCAGATTATCTGATTAGCTCTTGGTTATTTTAAACAAGTTTTGCTAAAATGGTGGCTTGGTCATCACATGGATGAATATGCAGATTGTCATATCAGAGTAAGGGAAAAAAAACTTTCCAGGTCAGATCATCAACGTGAGTATTGATTTGACTGTTTTGCCAGTTGACTAATGAAAGTTTGTCTGTTTAGGAGCTGACCACTTTGCAGAATTTGAATAGCATGTCATGCACTTTTACAATTCTTTTACTATGTAATAAAATGGAGTGCACTGAACAAGTGAGTTCAGATAACAAAGTACAGCTAACCTCGACCTCATCTGTGACAGTAAAGAAAAAAAAACTGAACTCTAACGGGTTGGCCAAACAACCAGCTATTTTTTCTGAGGTACTTTTTCACAGCTACTTAAGGAAGGACAGACATAGCAAAAGAACCACAAAACGATCCTTGCAACTATATTGTCTGGATTTGAGAATATGGTATATGTTTTAGATTTCTAATAAGTCATGGTCAAAGTAACAACAAATAAAATGAAACATGTGATGCTTTTTATATATCATAAAGTTAGAAGCAATACCAGCCACATTGGTGTCACTAGTCTCCACCACTCCCCTGAAAGTATTAGGTTATTTATCTTGGCAC
Source organism: Chloris gayana (assembly GCA_031894775.1). NCBI lineage: Eukaryota > Viridiplantae > Streptophyta > Magnoliopsida > Poales > Poaceae > Chloris > Chloris gayana. The sequence continues at coordinate 64,636 of JAUNZO010001404.1, read as the reverse complement.
CATACATCAAAGGGAGAGATAAATATTCGTTTTCAGAATCTTTCACTGGACTTGCTACTTCAAATAACAGAACTGCTATGTTAATAGCCGCCAATATGTTTCTGCATTAATACACAGTTTAGAAGTTAGATCACAAGATGTACGAACATGAGAAATTATTTACAACTAGTTAATTATTGACAATTTGACAACATGACTATGGAACTTCTGATAAACTGTACACAAGGACAAGTACCAAACACAGATCGAAATAGAAGGTATTAGTTGTTACATTGAACAAGGGTTTGATTAGCTCTTCCAAACCCTAGACCTTTTGCCCAATTTCCAAGAGTGACAAAGAACTGTGGCTTGTTATTTAGATTATTGTAAAAAATAAAATAAATTCACCAAAGAAAAGGATCCATCAGTTCTTAAGCCAGAAAGCAGTGTGTTCTTATCTGAAACCAAGAATAGGCCCGGGAGCAGTTAGCCTGCTTCAATTTTCTAAAGCATTGATGTAAAAACATGCTGCCCCAACGAATAGAAGATGACATCATTGATCTGTTACCTGTCTCTTCAATGATTCCCATTTTAAAACAAACTGCAGGGATCAGGGGGCGGCGGTATTACACTCTCGATTTATCTATGATGCTATAATTATGAAATGACCCAAATTATGAAAGAGAACTTCATCGAGGCTTTGATGCCAGCTCTTGTATAGGCTGATAGTGCAAAATATTATGCCATGTTGGGCTTGATGGAAATGATAGCAGATTCCATACGCGAGAAAATTAGAAAGGTAAAAAGACATTAGCCATACACTACTTACGTCAAAAAGAAATTGGATGTTTGATCATCTTCATGCATGTACAGCAAACTTTTTTCATCTAATACCAAGTTGTCCTTGTAATCCTCGGTGAAGGTATTGCGAAAACTCTTGATACCTACAGTATCATTATTATTTTTATCAGTAACTTTGAGGTGCAATATATATATGTACTTAGTCAAGTGACTGCACGCACCTTCATTCATGAATGATGGACCATTTTTGTTTTTTCTCTTCTCAGGCAAAAAACCTAACTGCTGACCTTTTCCAGCATTAAGTTTAGAAAAATAGGATTCCAACTCCCTCAATTGATTTCCTTCTCTTCTTCGGTATGCACTAGAAATTGTTTCATTGTCTTCATAACCAAATTTGGAGCTGCAACTCTCGTCAGCATCTTTGTTTTGCACCCTGACAATAACATATTGCCTCAACTTTGGCCTCAGTATTGACTTCAAAGAGTGGAAAATGAAGCTGTTAAGGTTCCCCACATGGCCTTTAGGTGAGTAATTGCAACATTTTGAGCTATTCAATCTTAATGAGAAGTTGTCTGGTGCAGTTTCTGAATGAATTGGTTTCCATTTAAGCACTCCGGCCATCAGATGCCTGAAAAGTTGAATGATCACAGAGAATTAATATTGCAAAACCATAGCAAGGGCCTCCACACTACATATTAAGAAAATAGTATTGCAAAGCCATGTACCAGTTCATATTTTTCTTTAAAAAAAAGAAAAAATCAATAAGAAAACGCAGGAAAATAGTTGAGATAGACTAAACAAACAATCTAGTCAAGCCATTAAAAGATGCTTTGCTTGAGGCATACCGGGACTCTGAATAGGTGTAAATAGAAAAACTGCGTTCAAAGTATCTTGAATGGCTCTATCCTATCCTATACAATATGAAATCCTCCCATTCAAGGTTCTTGGATCCATAAATTTAATCTCATTGGGCACTGAGGAGAATATTCTGTTATGAAAATCATGAACGCAAATGGAAATTCGTCGCAAAATGTGCGACTTAGGATATGAAAGTTGCGACAACCAATTTAATAAGTACTACTAGTACAGAGGAATCAAGCGACCTTTCATGCATTAGAGGTCCAACCAATCAGGACGAACAATCAAACTGAAACAACCTTGAGCAGCTAATCACACAGGTAAAAGCCTTTATCTCAGAGAGACGCAAAAACAGATCGGTACCTGCCTTCGAGTTGCTGCCTCCTACGGGCAGCAGGTGAGAGCTGCAGTGGAGCAAAGCGGCCGTGAGATCCGGACGCTGGCTAGAACCGCGCTGCTGCGGCGGCGAATACATATGCGCGAGGTTGGTGGTCGTGGCCGCTGGCTGGGCAGCGGGGAGGTGCGTGGCCGAGAAGCGCGGTTAGGGGTAGGACGGAGAGCGACGGCGGGCCGCGGTCCCGCCTTATCGCCGACGAGCCCAATAGCGCGCCGCACGAGAGCGCTCGTGGGCCCCCCAGGAATGTGGCTGCTGAAGCCTCGTCGGGGAACACCCGTCACCAGTCGATTTGATGCTGACCAGGGCTTCAGGCCTTCAGGGAACTGATAACTATTCGAAATATATTCCTGATAACGACGGCTTTTGCAGTAGTACTAGTAAGTCATGCTTTAATAGTTTTTTTTCATCGTTATTTTAGTATCAAAAAATGACTCATATCTCATTATTACCCTATCAAATGGTACTACAAGTGAAATCATTTCTATTTGAAAACTTTGAAGTAAAGAGTAGAAAAATTGTTAACAAATAAGAGTAGAAAAATCATAATTATTATATTACTTGGTTTCTTTTCAAGATTGCTGTATTTGAAAAGATTTATCTTTTTTTCAGCTGTCTGATATCTTGCATTAGCCTCAATCAATAAAAATAATGGCCTTAAATTGGTTGGGTGCACCTAAAATTTACCGTTGGAGAAAACTAAAAAGACACTCCCTATGTATGAACTAGGAAGACCTTCAAATTTAGTCAAATGCCTACTAAATAAGAGTTACCACATATAAGACGTATGATTGAGAATTTACGAGGTAATTCACTTGATATTTTGATTTCAAATACTACCATCTTTAAGAAATGTAAAATGGTCGTTATCATCAGTTGTCACTTATCTTAAGGTTATAAAAATTCTTAGATAAAGTGGAGTACGTACAACGGAAGGAGTCGGAGTGACTCTGGCCCCGGCAAGTTTGGCACCTCCCATAATGTTGTAACCGAGCCCAATAGTGTGGACTGGGTCCAACAGTTAAATTTCCTCGTGCACCTAAATAAAATCTTCTAAACCCTTGTCAATATCATCAGCGATCGCGGCGGTGTTAGGGCTGGGCGGCGCGGCGCGCCGGCGTGGGTCCTCCATCTTCCGTACCATCGAGCCCAGAGCCTCGCCGCCTCGGTCCGATCCGCATCGCATCGCCGACTCGCCGTAGCCGCTTTGGCCGCTCGTCCCGGAACCTCCAGAAAAAAAAGTTGCGTAGTCATTGTTCTCGGCCGCCTGCATCCCGCCGCCGGCCGTGAAGAGGGGGACAGTTTTGGCGGGAGATGTCGGTGCTCATTGTGACCAGCGTGGGCGACATTGAGGTGGATCTCCACACCAGCCAGTGCCCCCTCACCGCCAAGAACTTCCTCAAGCTCTGCAAGATGAAGTATTATAACGGGTGCCTCTTCCACAACGTGCAGAAGGGGTTCATCGCACAGACCGGGGACCCAACCGGAACCGGGACCGGGGGTGATTCTGTGTACAGGTTCCTGTACGGCGACCAGGCCCGGTTCTTCGACGACGAGATCCGCCCGGAGCTGCGGCACTCAAAAACTGGAACCGTTGCCATGGCAGGTGCCGGTAAAAATCGCAACGCCTCGCAGTTCTACATTACCCTGCGGGACGATGTGGAGTACCTCGATGGTGAGCACACTGTGTTTGGGATGGTTGCTGAAGGTTTCGACACGCTGACCAAGATAAGCGAAGCTTATGTTGACAGTGACGGAAGGCCATTCCAGGACATAAGGATTAAACATACCTATGTCTTGGATGATCCTTTCGATGATCCGCCTAAGCTCGCCGAACTTATTCCTGGAAATTCTCCCGTAGGGAAGCCGCGCGATGAGGTTGCAGACGAGCGCTTAGGGGACAGCTACGTCCCTTTGGATGAAGCAGTGGCGCCTGCACAACTCGAGGAGATGATCCACGCCAGGGAAGCGCGCACAAATGCAGTAGTCCTTGAGGGCCTGGGAGATATTCCAGATGCTGGCATCAAACCGCCAGAAAATGTGTTATTTGTGTGCAAACTCAACCCAGTAACACGAGATGAAGATTTATACACGATCTTTTCTCGTTTTGGAACTGTGACATCAGCTGAAACGATTCGTGACTACAGGACTGGAGACAGCTTGTGTTATGCTTTCATCGAATTCGAGACAAAGGAAGCCTGTGCCCGGGCATTTAACAAGATGAACGATTGTCTGATTGATGACCGGAGGATCAAGGTTGATTTTAGTCAGAGTGCTTCAAAGGAATGGGCTCAGTTTAGACTATCGAAGAAAGAGCATGAAACTGGTTACAAAAATAAGATTCAGAGAGTAGACTGTGGAAGATCAGAGGGTAAGCGTAGTAGGAATAGCGGTGAGAGACTATTTGACGGTTGTGATTACACCAAGCGCCAGAATAGGAGCAAAAATGCTGATGATTATGAAAATTACGGTCGAAGGGAGCAGAATAGAAGAGATGCAGTCAGCCACAGGAAGAGAAACCCAGAAAGTAGACATCGAAGAGAAGACAGTGGATACCGTGACAGAAACCAGTATTCTGATCATACCTCTGTCTTGCAAGGAAAGAAGGCACAAACACGGTAGATAGGTAAGACGGTATTTTGCAATTTGCTTGCTTTTGTCAGATGTTGCAATAAACTGACACAGGTAATATGAGATCAAAACTCAGCAGTGCGAGTTGTAATATATTTCTATTTTTTTTTTCTGTATAACGTGTGATGTATTTTTTGTTGTGCGGCCTTCAACTGCTGATTTTCATTTACCCACTGCAGTACTTTATCATCAATAATATAAAGAGAAAACACAAGAAACTTATACTGGAGAAAGGGCAAAACAGATAAGGAAAAGCCATACATTAGGGGGAGTTAGATAATAAGCTGATCAAAACTGTTAGTTTGACTATTTTCTGTGTCACTGATGCAAGCGCGCCTTAACTATGCTGATACAGTTACCGTCATAACAATAATAATTTGCTATTTCCAAGAAGATAAGGGAAAATGTTTTAAAACCTTTGAAACTTGTTCTTGAAAATTAGCCTTTTTTCATGTATAAACAATGTCCGAGGGAATACACTTCTATTTACGTTTCCCAACTTTTCAGTGTGGATGAAAATTTTCACGCTGACCTGGTCACTGAGCTTAGTGACTAGCTCAATTATCTGATCATTTCTAATGGTTTTACTAGAATGCATTATGCGTCGCCCTTTAACTTTCTTCAATCCATCCATAGTAGAATTGGAAGTTCTTATTAGTTTTAAACCTCAAAGGGTGCCATCTGCTGCTGAACTGCTATCACCACTCTCCTCAGAGGCTAAAGATTGATTCATCACGAATCTCAGACTGTCACCTTCTTCAAGTTCCCACTGCTTCTTGAGTTCATCGATGGCTCGGGATGCAGCCGTAGCTACAGCATAATTGGAATCTTGAGCTAATCTCTGCAAACCAAACATTGCAACGACCTTACTTATTGATGTAACTTTATAGAAATGCAACTTAACAGATCAACTATGAATTGATGATCTGACTGAAATGGTTTCAGCTTGTATGGTTTAGAGTGCCAGGTGGATGTAATATGAAGGCAGTATTGATGTGCAGATTTGATTGTTGAATATACCCTACAGTCCTACACTCTCAGACTTACGGGGGTATTTTGCTGCTTTATCCATCCACCCTTGCCAGACCTTTTATGTACAAGAACTTTTCGGGTGGAGGAGATACAATTTTACCTACCTCAGAAAAAGGGAATATCTGCCCAAAGTGATATTTCCTTGCTCAATAGCAAGGATGGGCAAGATCTGGTGAGGAACAAAGTATGCCCTCAAACATTACACATGCGCAAATTCAGATACAAAGTACCCACTAATCTTCATAACTTTCTTTCGATTTTGGTTTGTTAGGAGAGAGAAATGCATGCAAACCTGCAATGCACCCATGCCAGCGTTCCCGAGAGTCCACATGGATGGCGCTGTAGCCAATGCATTAGCTAGGGCTTTCCTACAAAGAGAGAAAATTTAAAATGGTCACAAACAATGCAATATAGTAGAATGAAAGTAGTTCTGAAATTTACCAGATGAGCCCTTTGTACTAGAGCACTATATTTGAATCATTTATATAAACAAAATTATATCTCTTCATATGAAAATATTAGGTTATAACTCTGAAAAAAATAAGTAAATAGAAGTGAGAGTTTAGAAGTACAATAAGCTAGACACATGTTTTTTTAGGCGATCATGAAAGCAGAAACTGGTTTTATGTACAATAGCTACAATGCAATCAATGTTGCTACTAGTGCAAACTTGGAGCTATCTAGTTATCCGACCATTTTCTGTTTATTTTTCTTCTAAAATTAGCCTCATGGTAGTCATACTGCAAAATGGATTTGATCTTGTCAAGACAAAAGCAGCACGTTTGAGGTTCAATGTTTGGAAATGATGAATTAATGCAATGATGACAACACTCTTCTCCAACAACTTATGCCCTGTTGTTCGATAAAGCTTCTAGATTTGGTTATGGATAAATACTTGTTATGTTTTTATAAGCAATATATTTCAAATTCGTATCCATGAACTTCTGTTGTCTTTGGGTCTTTGTGGTGAAATTTTACGAGTTAATTTCAGATAATTTTGCTTCAGTGGAAGACACAATTAATCAAATTACTTAGTACAACTACAAAAGAGCATAACTGATTCTATTTGGCTGAAAATAAATGCAGTTGATTCCAACTAATCCTTGATTCCGTTGTACTAATATTCATGATAGAATAAAGTGATTAGTTGGAAATTTAGAAGATATGCAAAAGGAGAGTACCTAGTATTCACATCTGGAGAGCTTGAGCATTCAGCTATCAAGGAAACACTCCTTTTTCCATCCATGGCATCCAGGTCTATAAGAGTTGCTACTAACAATTCAAGCTACACAAACAGAAAACTCAGGGATGAAAATTGAAAATAAGAAATTTGATGATGATCGTATGAACTTAAACTGGTATACCTCCTCAGGATCTGTATAGTCAACACCATCAGCTTCAGAAAAAGCAGATGCCATACTCCAGTATGCTTCCTACAACGGAAATTCCAAGAAGTCAACACCAGGACAAGAGTGTGCAACTACAAATAAGTTATATAGAGAGCACCTCTATGGCAGCAATCTGACCAGCAGAAATATCACCAGGAAACAGTTCAAGAGTCTTCCCATTTTTCTCGAGTGTAATAAATCTAGCTGAATTTGTGTGAGAAGAGCCATCTTTTGGGATCCTATGATCAAATTCCAGCTTAGTACAAAGTGATTAACACTGAGCAAATATCAGAATAAAGGAAAATTCCATGCCCCTTAAAAAATTAGAGTTTTCTGTTGAAAACTTACTGTTCATATAGTCTGCTCACCATCATGTCATGGATATCTCGAACAAACTGCATTGGGATTTTAAAATTATGAAAGAAGTATGGCATGTTTAAAATCAAGCTATTCTAGGATTATTGGCAAATTAGGATATGGATTGATGTAGTTAGGTATGGCATCATCGATATTTGTACTCTAAGCAAAAAAAAAGCAGCAAGAGATGTCAATGTCTATGTCTTTCATTACAGCACACGCCTTTTTATTATATGCACATATCGGTTAGCACAGGTAAATTAGTGAGCACATATCAATTAGCAAAGGCAAAATTTGTTGAAATATAGAATACTGAACGTCATACAGTCTCTAAGCATGCAAAATAATACCTAAAATAGCTTAGTCTTTTTAAAAGAACCATGTCAGACAACCACTAAAAAAATCTGCAGGTAATGGAATGTACCATCTGTGCATCCTAAACTTGATCTGCAGAATTTTCAGATAACCAACATTCTGATTCTATTCATTAAACGGCCAAGTAAGCTACATGTGTCCTTACAAAATTCTTTTGTATAGTTTTTTAAAAAATCCCTCATTTTCCAAAAACAATTTAGCGTGTGAGATGAATGGCACCATGGGGTTGGGGTGTGGAAAAGTAAAAGCACTAGCTGTCGCGGAAAGAGAACCCATTACACTAACTTATTTTTTTTGTTACGATTTGTGTTCAAACTAGAAGGGCGGCCATGGTGCAGCGGTAGAGTCTACCGCCTGTGACCAGAAGGTCCAAGGTTCGAGCCCCAGCCTCTGCACATTGCACAGTATGCAGGTAAGGCTGTTTGCTGACACCCTTCCCCAGACCCTGCGTAGTGCGGGAGCCTACAGCACTGGGTATGCCCTTATTTTGTGTTCAAACTAGATAAATTTTCAGGTTTTTAAAAGGTAACAAAATTCACTAGGTTTACTCACTTATACAAATCTTCAATATTATTGTGTAATAAATAAAATGATCAAGCACCTCCAGAACAAAAATATAGAATGGGATCAGAAGATTGTCATTTCAAGGTGTTAAAAGGTAATACACCAGAGCAACATTACCTTCAAAGCCATGAAAGCATCCTCCATGGCGCGTCTTTTGACAACCAAATCAGCACGCCGCAGATCTGCCTGGTGACAGATTTGATAATGCATATAATTAGCATGAATTTAACAGCAACATACAAACAGAATGCTGACTTTATTGGTAAGATGGGGACACCTATAACATAAATATTATACTTGCTATTTTATGTGACAAAATAAACTGAAATAAAATCAGATGATTTGGTACACACTTCTAAAGCACCATCACTCCAATGGTTGTCTGCTGCTTTCTTCAAGTCAGACTTGGCTCGTTCCTTCAATATCTGAAAAGGTATATAGAAGTTGTACATCATACAGAAAGGAGTAAAAGGAAATGAATAATGTATGAGATGTCCTAGAACACTGCATACTGTAGCTAAATGGTTAAGGCGGGCTGCCCTCTCCTTCACACTGTGGTCAATCTTTTGAGTATCCTCCCTTGCACGAGCTTTAAGGCAAGATTAAATTAGATATAAATGATAATAAAAATACATCAAGACCAACATATGCCCAAAACGAGAAAATGTACCATCAAGCTTCAGAAATCCTGAGCCTAAAACAGCAACATCCTGACACGCACGTTTGTTCAGCCTTGTTATGCCCCTACAAATCACAGTAAATCAGACAGTAAGAAGTACAAATATTGTAAACAATATTCACTTTCATCAAGAAGTACGATTTGATTAAAGAACAACGAGTATGAATGAAATTGGTGTACAATAGTACCGAGAAAGCAATAGAATGTCACTTTGAGCCCTTTCATTTACAAACTTCGCATCATTGTAAACAAATTTGCAGGCTTCGGCCAACCCTTGACTAGAATAGGCATTCTGTTTTGACGAAATCTGATCATTAGATAATTGAGTACTTCCCTTGAATGCTGATCGAAATCCCTGCAGTGAACACAGTATAATATAAATGATCAAAATTAAAGGTGGATAGATATCAAATAACCATGCAGTTTTTGCACGTGGGCTCACTGAACCATGGTACATCATTTTAGCCATGCTGAAAGAAAGTAGATACAGATGCAAATAAAAAATCTACGTGAAAATGGGAAGGATGAATCTTCAATTGGCTGCTCGAATATTTGAAGTTAGAACAAGTTATCTTCAAGTATCTTGAGAGCATGTGACATATTTATACTGCGCCCTCCGTATATATTTTTGATGATGATAGGATACTATGGTTAGTTTGTAAATATGAGTATAGTCATAAGAAAATTATAGGGGATATTATGACTTGAGCATAGCTAGAAATACAAATATGGATGCATTTAACAGGCGTAACAAGAATACAAATCTAGAATATAGGAGCATATAAACAGTCAAGAAAGGGTAACATGGCCAGCAAGCAACGCATCTAAATATTATGTTGCTTCCCATTTATTAAACAAAAGAAATCATGTTGTATCATGCACAGGACAGTTACTCTTTTACATGGATCCACTATATAAAATTGCAGAAAATTTACAAATCATTTATACAAGTTTTACCAAGGGAAGATAGTTACCATATCAAAAAATAATGACCAGAAATCTGTAAGACATGCTGAACTTGATGGTTTGCTAACTACCAATATAGGAGTTTCAATATTAAAGGAAGAAACTACTAATGCAAGAAGATAAACTACTTTTTACATTTCTGCAAAAAAAAAAAAAAAAAACTATGAAGAGCTAATCATTGGAGGAAAACAAATCACAGGTCAATAGAATGGCATTTAAATGTTACCTGTAAGGATCAGTGCTATCTTCAGAAGTTTCACACTCCTTAGTTTCGCTGCTATTACGAGACCCATAAGAATGACACTGAACATTGCAGCCTTGTCGGACCAGGGAACAATTGTACTTCCTGCTGGTTTGCCCATGTCTATCATTTGGACAGAGTCTGAAGTCTAAGTGATACCCATTTATCCATTTGCTTCCTTCTAATTTTGGGGGCACACAATTCAATGACATGAAAGGTTGTTTCTTCAGCTTACACGGCATCCCAATCTGATCATTATAGCAAGCTCTACAAGCTGCTACAGTGCCAGACATATTGCTAGTCATACACACTCAAGTGTTGTCTTTTACCAACAAATTATGAATCCTGAGCCCCACAAATAAGCAGACCTTGCAGCTAGCTGGGAGTTCTGATATATAACTTTTGGAGTACCTGATGTTTAATGTGATCATTAATTATATACATTAAGTGGACAAATAAAGCATCAAACTAACAACAAATTTCTGCACACAACATAAGTGAAATTATTGGGAGGATCACAATTAGCGACAGTGTGGTTTAATTTAGCTGCCCAACAATAGTCCAATAAAGTATAGATCAGGAGGGCAAAAGTTCTATTTCTTGAATTTGAATATACTCGCATCAGCTTTTTTGGGCAGATGTCGAGTTCAACCTTAGAACTTTATTTTTTCTTGTCAGGAAAACCTGGAGCGTGTGCATAAACTGTCTGTAGCAGGTGCGCACTTGCCATCTAAAACTCTAACCCAGGCTAGAGAGTGGCACCAGAAGACAATGTCTCTGGGGAGATAAAAAAGAAAAGAGAAAAGGGATCCGTCGATGCTTACCTGAGCGGAGCATGAATCAAGCGTTCGTTCTTGCGGATGCTAACAGTGATCTATCTTGCCTTTTGATCCACAGGTGCGGACGGAGGCGAGGAAGCAGAGGGGCCAAAAGGAAGCAGATTCGAGTGAGGAGCTGAAGTGTTATGAAGGAGGAGGAAGAGATTCTGGCAGCGGCAGGGGAGGGAGAGCGACGCGCGGCCACACAAGCCCGAGCAGTGAAGCGTCAGCCACCAGTTGTCCCTACGGCGGGAAGGCGGCCAACGGGCTGGGACCCCCGGGTCTTATCCGACCTTTTGTGGCTCAGCAAATGGACAACGCCAACTGAGACCGCGCGGCACTCTCCCTCGAGACCTCCCCACCTCGGGGTCTCATGGCGCAACGATCACACGGCACAACACACGCAAGATTACGCTGCAGCAAATTACGACATCTTCCCCGTAACATCATCAGGCATCTAAAGGATATCAGTGAAGTGGTGTCGTGTTCATTTGATTTTTATGCACTAGTAGCTAGTGCAGCAATTCCCACCAAATAATTATAAAAGCACAAAAAGTCCCCCTTCTTCCATCTGGGAAGAGGAGTAACAGAACTGGCTCTTAATGGGATTTGATTTACATTTCTCGACCAACGGTGTGATATGCCAAATATCAACCATTCCAGGCTTCCAGCAACTTGACTGCATTTCCCTCATTTTTCAACTAACAGTTTTCCCCCTCTTGTTGAAACAAGGTACATCTTCCCAGGTAGTGTCAATGGTAATCTGCCTAATTGCAAAGAACTGCCTAAACTGCATAGCGAAGCTGCTTCAACAATTTCAGGTGATCATAACGTACGTGTTGCTCTGTTGCTGCTATCCTTGAGGCCTTACTAAGTCGCTATCTTCTAGAGTGATGATTCAGCTTGCTGCCACCAAATTTTGGTGCTTCGGCTTTAATTGCTGGATTTCCTGACTACTGGATCCTTTATTCAAAGGTTCAGAAGAGCTCTGCTCGTCAACAACACAGCAACTGATTGGCTTCTCAACCTTGCCGAAGGACACATGTTTACGAGAGTATATCTCCACGAATCTGCAGACAGAAATTAAAATATGTCCAGTGGTCAAAAACATGATTGGGAAAAGGAATGCGAGAAGAGAGACATGAAGAATGTGGAAACTAGCAATTCACATGCCAGAACCTTTATTTTCCGTTTCACATGTTTTTACCATTTTTTGTTGGGTTTATTATTGCTCTTTCTCTCTCCTCTCATTTCTCTTTATCCTTTCTATCTTTTGTGCTGAGTCTTGTGGGTTTCACCTCTAGCCAACCCAACTTACTTGGGATTAAAAAGGCCTTGTTGTTGTTGATAGATATAGTCAATAAGAAAAGGTAATATACTCCTTCTCAGAATATTTGTCACCTTAGCCCTCTCCAATTTTCCCAAAATATTTGTTGTTCTCACTTCCCGATGCACCTTTCTCTCTTTCCCAATATATCTCCATCTCTATCTCTCTCATCGTTTTCTTTGCACCCACATTTTCCACTTCTCCTTTATTTTTGTGCTCAGCTCTAAAGTGACAAATAAAATGGGATGGAGGGAGTACCACAGTAGTGGTTTCCACCATTGTAATTCCTTCCATAAAAAAATAAGAATATTTAAGAGTATTGTCCTTGGAGTTCTTATAGCATAAGCAATAAAACAGGGAATAATACATAGAATCGCTCTTAGAAAAAAAAGGGGGGGGGGGCATTACATAGAGTTTTGATGTATACCACAAGAAACGAATAAGAAAAAAATATTGTGAGAAAATTAAAAGAGGGCAATGAAAATTACCTGGTTGCAGCCTCCACAGATTCCATTTTGAGATATGCAAAACCCTTACAGATAGGATCGCGGGTCTTCTTATTTGCAGAAACTGCTGGATTTATAGTTAAGAGTCCAGGAAACCCTTTAAAAGCTTGTTTCAGATCCTTATGTATGTTTTTCTTTTTTGGAAGGTTCCAAACACGAACTTGAACACCAGCATCATCGACATCTAAGACAAGTGCAGAAAATGAATAAAAAAGCTTAAACTCATTAATAATAGCTACAAACACCCTATCAGGCTGTTACGATGGCTAAATGAAATGAGAATCTATTCAAATATCTACAACAGAATGGTTTAGCAGCTCAACCATCTACAAAAAGAATGATTTGTCAGCTCAACATCCAGAAATGGAAGCAATGCATGTGTAACAATTATTTGTAAAAAAATGTTACACACAACATTCTAATGGGCTTCAAGTGGCACAGGGGTTTCAATATTTTAACTGAAAATCCAATCCAAGATTTAAACGATTGGATATCAAGGAAATTTGTATCTTGTATCAGTTAAAGAACGGATAAATCTTTATTCACCCAAAAAATAGTATATTATAATAAATGTGTATGACAAGTAGCATCAGGTAATATATGTGCAAACTCTGAAGATTAATTGAACCTATTTCACATAGTGGTGGATCACCATATGGATGGTGTTTTAAGTGAAATTAGCTTGACAAAGATATTGTAAACAAGTGAAATCAAATTTTTAATCACAGCAGTGCTCAACTACAAATTACATTGTATCTGAATAGGGGGCAAATGGCTTTTATGTGAGCCCGAGAGACTTCTGGAGGCTGTAAAAGGAAGCTAAGCTAACTTTTCAATTGGGAGAACTAGGCTGATAGAGAAATGAAAGCGGGTACAAAGAAGAAAAGATAGGGAGGAGTATTTGTATCGTTTTATTAAACGGTTTTCATATAACATCTCAACATGTATGATTTTAAACTATGACATTAGACATTCAAGCTCCTTGTTGGAGACAATTGTTGAATTCATCCACTATGCAAGATACTGCCCGGCTGATTTACAGTTGCCTTGCCTCAACGGAATCACTCCCATGACTTCATTTTAAATACTATAACAGCATTACAGCCTCTGAAACGCTATAGAGTTGCAGCAAACAAGAATTCCCAACAATCATCATCAACGAAAGAGAAAGCAATACTCGAAAATTAAGAGCATATATAGAGCCAACCTGCTTTCGTTTCTTTGTCCGAACTGCTCCCTGCGCGTACTTTGGCTGGGGCCGGCTCACCTTTGCGCCGTGCCCCGCCCACGCCCATCTCCCGGAGAAGCTGCTCCTCAATGTCGGTGGCGTACGCCTTCCCCGCACCGAAACCCACAGGCTTCGGCCGTGTAGCCAGAAACTCCTCCTCGTCTACCGCTTCTTCTACACCGTCCTCGTCGTCCTCCTCCGCTTCCGACTCCTCGTCATCATCATCGAAGGTGGGGGCCGCCACGGGTTCGGGGCGGCGGCGGCCGTATTTCCTCAGCCGCGGGAAGGCGAAGGGGATGTGGGACCCTCGGATTCGGGAAGACCGCGGCCGTAAGAGCGCGGGCAACGCCGGCGCAGCCGCTGCGGTGGCGCACGCGACCGGCGGCAGCAGCAGCTGGAGTGGCATTTCGGTGTTTCTTTTCAGCAGTGAGAAACCGGCCCGGGTCGGGCGGTTACTTATCATCATCGTCACGGAAGAGCACATCTCAGCCGTCCGATGCTTATCGCAATCGAACCCCCACGCTTTTCACCTCGCCTCGCGACATTTCCCTCCTCCCCGGCGAAATTCCGAAGCGTCGCCGCTGGCCGGCATCCATCTCGCAACGCCGCCGCTGGGGCCGGGTAAGATTATGCTCCGCCTCCAGCGCTGCCCGCGCCTGTACCCGCCGCCGCCGCTTCCCGCCGTTTGCCGCCAGTCCGTCGCCTCCTCGCCCGCCCCCAAGCGCTCCTTTCCACCCGCTGGGGTTCGCGCTCAGAACCCTCCGCGGCGGGCGGCGGTTACTCCAGCGGTGAGTGGGGAACTACACCGGGGTCAAGTGGGAGATAATGACGACGGGTTGGACTTGGGCGACGCGCTCCAGAAGACGCGGCAGCTCGTGGAGTGTGCAATGTTTGCGGCCGTCGCAGGCCTCGCTTACTTCCTCAGCAACTCCCTCGCCATCGAGGTTTGCTTCAGTGTGTCACTTTGTTCTTGTTAGTTTGCGGTTTTACTAGCAAGATCACACTGGCGATTCTACTGTATGATCAAATTGAACTACAATCGCCTAAGTGGGTTCAGAAACAAATTCAACTGATAGAAATGGGAAACATAAAGAAGTAACAAAGTGTTTTTCTTATGTTTCGGCTGATTTGAATTTTATCGGTAGAAGCATGTTCTGCATAAAACATTGTGCCTGGAATGTGTTTCTGGGGAAAATATTGTAGACACGAATATGCATACAATAGCAAAGGAATGGTGCTGTGAGGCAAAGTTCTGAATTGGAACAGGTTACCATGGCCCCTTGAGAATCGATTTCTTTTCCTTAGAATCTCCGTTAGTTGTTCATAAACAGTATGATGTCATTGTGTCCACTGCCCAAATTAGGCTTAATCCCAGTATTTTCCACTTTTCGAGCTTGTTGTTACATATTTAACTGTTGCTTCATACAAAGTCTTTAAATTCTGTTGTTTAGAAAATAGGATGGAAATATATCTTTTGAGCACTTTTGATTGGTAATACCGCGATTGCAATTATCCACGAGCTGCGTACCAATGCCAAGAATTTGAGTATAAATATTGCAATGCAAACATCAAAACCTGAAAAAAGAAAAGGAAAGTCTCTGCTTCCCGTATCTGTGTGATACGGCATCCCTGGGATGCCCTTGCCACGGCAACAATCTTTAGTTGTGTAACTCCAACAAGTAAATTTACTTCAATCAAGTATTTGCAACTCTAACAAGATGGTGTTAAAATAGGGGGCAGCCTGGTTTCAACATCACAAAATCTATTGCGAATTTGCAACTTGAACAGTTAGGTTTATTTCTTTTTCTCCTCCTGCAGAATTACTTCAGTTGCTTTTTTCCGTTGCCCATAGTTATTTCCTCCTTACGATGGGGGCTAGAGGCTGGCAGGAAAACTATGGTAAGTTGAACAAAATATCTGCTTCATGTAGTTTTCTTTTCGTGCTTTGTGTGACGGATTTCTTGAATTTCCCCACCAGGTGGCTACTGTTTTATTGCTTTTCACATTATCTGGCCCTGTAAAAGCATCCACATATCTGGTATGTAAAATTCTTCCTTATGAAATATGAATTGTTTGGTGCAATGACACCTGTGTGTCTAATACACCTATAAAATTAGCAATATGGACATACTTAACTCAAAGTTAATTGTTGTTAGTCTGCTAATGATTTTGGTACTTTATTGGCAAGACCAACTGAAAATTAATAATGAACTGCACTTTTATTCACCTTCTGTTTTCCTTGCTCTTATTTTATGCAGCTTATGCATGGAGTAGTTGGTCTAGCCATGGGTACTATTTGGAGGTGAGAAGTAGAAAGGTTAAATATTGAAGCTTCCACTTTCATCGTGCCTTCTTTCTCAGTAACATGGATTCATGTATTTGCCTGAAAGATGCATTTGTGCACACAGTAACATTATTTTTGTCCTATCACCAGGCTGGAAACCAATTGGATTGTTTCCATCTTGCTCTGCTCTATTGTAAGTTCCCTTTTCTAATTACCTCGGCACTGTTAAGCTAAGCATTACTATACTGGACTAGAAGATCAGTGGTGGGAAAAAGAGAATAGATGCTCCTACAAAAGCTTCTCTGTCCATTAAGGAGAAAGGGGATGGTCCATTCTCTTTTGATCAGTATTGCATCTGGATTCATGTGACAGCCATTTTATTTTTTGTTTGACTCAAAGTCTATCCCTTATGAAAATTAGTCTAGTTGCCATTTTATCCTGTTCTCATTTTTCAATGCGTGGAACAATTTGAATCTAATATAACAGTTTGTCATGCAGACCCGTGCTCTGGGAGCCTGCGGTTATGTTTTAGTGTCATCGTTCCTGATAAGAGAGAATATTCTTGCATTGGTATTTGTCCTTCTCTATGTAACACTATGAGTAAAGAGAACACTAAAAGGTTGTTTAGTCATCCGCTTCTTCTCAATTTCAGATAACGGTTAATATTCATGCTTCCTTGACATATATCCTGGCGGCTGCTGGTGTGAACACAATTCCTTCCATGGATGCCATATATGTGCTCTTCGGGATGCTGGTAATGTCTGACCTTACAAAATGGGCTTATTTATAAAAGCTGTTTCCAGATCTAATTTTTCTTTCTGATGCAGCTCCTATTTAACTGTGGATTCTTTGTCTTCCTGCTGCATATAATGTACACAGTATTCCTGACTAAACTTGGAATAAAGCCGTCACTAAAACCCCCAAGATGGCTAGACAAAGCAATTTTAATGTAGAGACAGGGGTTTCTCACGGAATTGGTAACATGAGCTCTTGTTCAACTTTCTGGGTGCACGATTCTTGTTGCCCGAACATCTACTATTGTAACTGTAGAATACATTATGGATTTTTTTTAGTCGGGCCGAAGTTGCCACCTAGATTGTCGCCGATGTATTGATTAAGCTACACCTGATTTTTTGCCCATTTGTCCTGTGTAGGTTTTTCTTTTATTTTTTGAGGGAACTTGTCCTGTGTAGTACTATACTATGGTGCAAATGCACTAAATGCATGTGCAGTTTGTCACTAATATTATACTACCTTCGTCCCAGAATAAGGGTCGATGTTAACTTCATGTTTGATTGTTCGGATTTTTCAAAAAAAATGTACAAATATTAGAATAAATATATCATGCTTAAAGTATCTCTAATGACAACATAAGTTATGAACAAGCAAGTAGCAAACTCATTGCCTATTGACCAGTTCCAGTGCTCACGCTCCAGAGCAACAAGCAAGTAGTAAACCGTTGCTCTTAAGTAACTCCAATGCCTAGCCGCTCACTATATTTCTATTCCGCAACCAATTTGGTTGACTCCGAGAGCCAGCAGCTAGGAAATGTCCTAAATTGACAAGATAGACTGCAGAACCATGGCCACAAGTAGTCAAGGAAATGAACAAGATGAAGAGGGAGTCAGGGATTAATCCAATTGATTAGTAACCCACAGTGGAGTTTGCATTTTAGCTGCGGACCTGTGCTTGCATGGCTGCTGCTTTCTTTTTCTTTTCTTTTTCTTTTTTCTTCTTTTTTTGAACAAAGACAGCAACCATCATTTCATTGATGGTCAAGGACGAGCAACTAGCCGGGATGGAAGCTAGGCGTGATTGGTTAGTTGGATGACTCGGGCCTGCATGGTACTGCATAACCAGGCCGCAATGAGCCAGGCCACTCCGATGCAACACTTCTTTTAATCTTGTGTTTGGTAGGCAAGATGTGTTGAGACAGGTTCTACGCGGACATTGATTGGTAAGCTGCACCACCACCGATACTTACCTTGCATTAGTAGTGCGGTAGTGTTACCACTGACTTTTCCATGTTTGTGGCCCCGAGGAGCAATGATAGCACAGGTGAGGTATGCGGCATTGTCTTGTGCTACGGTGACTGGATTTGGTACTGTGATTCTCCATGCGTCTGGCCAGAGCTTGGCTCCACAGAAACGAGTTGCGTTTTCATATCTCACGGTGCAGGCACTGGCACCCTTTTTGCATGATGAGAGCCTGGCTGAGAGAAGCATGCAGGCTACCAAACACGACAAAAATAAAACATTCTACACCAGTGCAATGCAGGTTTGGTTTAGGCAACCAATCGCCCCTACCTGGAGCATCTATGTGGTGTTCTCACTGGTGAGTAGTGCGCTGAAGATAAGAAAGCAAGCTAGCTCAAGCTCAAGGCCATCGGCAACGATGAGGTCAACAGCTGTGGCCTCGCCTGAGTGTGTGCTAAGGAAGAAGACGGGGTAGTATTGTCCAGATTTTTATGTAATCGCATATTTTGAATTATGCCAAATTTGTAATGACAGCCACCAGGTTTCATGAAGTTTTGTGACATCTTACAAAACCAGCAAAAGTATAACGGAAATCCTCCTCTTCAATTGACTTAAATCGGAAAAAAATAAAATTAGTTGATGAAGAGCGAGCGACGACAACGACGATCGGGTTGCCCGGGTGGGGGTTGCTTCGGCCATGGAAGTATGGTCCGGCGGAAGCAGGCCGGTCTAGCGGTGGTGGCGGGAGATGATGGAGGCGGGGGCGTCGTCGGAGCGGGCGGCGGGAGATGGCGATTGGGCCAGGGCTGGAGCGAGGGAGCTCGTCGCCGACCAGTTAGCGTGAAGGCAGAGGCGGTGAGGGTGCAGCCGGAGCCGGGGCCGACGGTGGAAGGCGAGGGAGCGCCGTGGAGATACGTCGGGGAGAGAGAAAGATATGAGTTGGTTGGAGGTTGAAGAAAGCGTGTGGACCACCTTGATCCTCTGGCTATATGAATCGACTGAAAGAAAGGCAGATTTCAACGCCTGAAAATTAGTACCTCCCAAAATATAATGGCACCAATATAATTAACGCATAATATAAGCGCTCTGATACTTCCTCCTAAGTCCGCACACATCTCAAAGCAGGCACCTAATTAACTAAGTAGGTCCTAATTAATTTCATTTTTAAATTGAGGCCTTGTCCTATTAAACCTGCCTAGCGACGTAGCCTTATTCCTGTCCAATATCTCAAGCAGAGCAACAACAATGTTCAACCTCATACCAGTTTATAGGGTGGATTTTATAATAGATGATCAATAGTTATAGCAACTCTCGCAAATGGTAAGAAAAATAGTAATGGGCTGAATAGGATAAACAAATCATCATCTTCAACAATCTTGAATCACATGCACACGAGACATCAAACAACACTTCGATTGTACATTGCCAACAAGGAGGTTGTCACGGGCTGGAGATGGCACTTAATCGAGGGACACGCTTAGTCGTCAGTGCCCTCAAGTGCTCCCTTTCACTGGTCGAGTGTATGTTTTGCTTGGTGTTTGCTCAGCTACGAGAGGATTTTTCTTCTATCTCTTTGTGTGTGTACTCCTTTTTCCTATGCCGATGAGCATTTTGGATTGGAGTATTTATCGTTGTGTAATAATTGTAGCGTATGCATTTTATTGATGAATATCAATATATTTCCTTTTCTAAAAAAAAGAATCACATGTACCACTCATCTTATGAGAGAGATGAGAGAATATTACTTTTTTATATGTCTTACGGTCTATCCATAGCTGGCTGAAACTATTTATCTAGTATATAATATACTCCCTTCATTTCTATATAAATATTTTAAGGATACAAATATTGTTTCACAATATAAGTATTCCTAGAGATAAGACAAAACTTGATGGGTTGGTAGGTGGGTGGGTGCGAAATTAATGAGATACTCGTAAAATGAGGGTTATACATGTCTTCTTTTCTTTGACTATTTTTATCTTGAGATTCTAAGAATACTTATATATAGGAATGGAGTGAGTGCTTACACAAGGTATATAGGCCCTGTTTGTTTCTCAAGCGCATTATATAATCTGGATTATTGGTACTAGATTATATAAGTTAGATTAAATAATCTAGATTATATAATCTAAGGGAGTGTTTGTTTACCCAGATTATTTTATCCGATATTGCTTATAGGTGCGAGAAGACAATAATACACTTTTGCTACTGTAGTTGTCGATGGTGGCGTGCGTGAGGTAGGTGGGGTCCACTTAATGGCAAGGTGGGTAATTTCTTTCAACTATACAAGGGTAGTGGGTCTTTTGTCAAATAAGCTGAAAATAAGCACCACTTGAGGTGCTTATTGGATTATGATAATTTAGCCTCTAGATTATTTAATCTCATCAAATAAGCTCGGCTCGTTTATTTACCCACCTAGATTATTTGATCTAGATTAAATAATTTGACCCCAAATAAGCTGAAACAAACATGGCCATAGACTACTTGTACTATTTTTTTATTCACTATGAACTACTTTGTTGCAACATTGGTTGCCCTCGGCTCGGCAGTCCCAAACACAGCCTCGTAGGAGGGTTAAGATTAGGAAAATGTGGTGATCAAGCCCTTAGGTATCACGGAACATACAGACGACACACGTGCATACAAGCACTATAGTTGTGCCTCCCAAACCAGCGTAGCTGCGGTAGGCGTAATAGGCCACGGCTACAAAGGGGCGAGCCTATAATGCGTGCGTAAGCCGCTATAGAGGGCTCAATAGCGGCGGTTGGTGTTGTGAACCGCCGCTATTCACAATAGCGGAGTGCCACATTGTCAACCGGGGCTAATAACTTTATTTTAGACACGGTTGGCAACATGACCAACCACTAATATAATACAAAGTATATAAGCAATGTTCGAACAATTATGGAGCTCACTCAAACAAGCAGTGGCTTGAATTTTTGGGTAAAGTATAAAAAACGAAGGGGAAGGTTTGGAGTTCTTTTTTCTCATGATTTCATTCTACATGGTAACGAAAACAAAATCCATGTATTTTTTCCTTGCTATTATTTTGTAATCAAAGAGAATTTTTAGTTTCATTTTTTCTTGTTTTGATGGCGATTTGTCAAAATTTCTCTTCGTTCATAGGGTTGTAGTTCTTTTGACTTGTTTGTTATGGAATCATACATCATGTATTTGGGTTTCATACAAAAAAAGCATCTTACAAACCATTAAATGTCAAATAATGCAAGATCTAACTTTTTCTCTCTTGACACACCTAGGGTAATCAAATATCTAATTATTACTAGAATTTTTGGATTAATGGTTAGGTCATTTATTGATTACTTTCATTTTATATTTTATATTACTTTGCCTAATGCAATATATTTTCCCTATATATTCCCTTTAAATATTTTCATTATGGTAACTAATTAATTAATTAATAATTACCATTTTTGTGTAATGCTTGTTTAGATGGAGAAATGGACGTAAGAAGCGTTCGGTTTATGCGGTTATTACAAGTTCAGCTTATTTCGGTCTCATAAAAGTTCTATTTTAGCAAAATTAAAAACCAAAATTATTCATAGGAAATTCAAAATCGAACCAGATTAACCAAGATATTTTGGTTTGATTTTCTGGTTTTAACCTAAAATTGAAAAATAACCCTATTTCATGTAAAAATTTTAGATATTAATTAGAAAAATACAATTATGATAGTAACCTATGAAATTAACTTCCAAATATATAAATATTAATATATGTAATGTTGAGTGGTAATTAAATCGTTGTACATCTATCTTTCTTCTAGGTAATAGGCAATTAAGCACGTAGCAAAACAAATAATAGTTTCTAAATATGATATAAAAGAAGTTCCATTATTTTGGTTGTTTCGGATTTGCAATATTAAAAACCTAAATAATTCCAGCTAACCTAATTATTCAATTTCAATAACTGAAATATATTTCGGTTAACCAAATAAAGTATATCGGTTAAATTAGTTCAATTTTGGTTTCGGTGTTCGGGTTTTTTGCTCGGTGTTGGTGATTTCTAAGTACACATTTTAAATGCCCAAAACTATCAATTTTGTACCATATTCTCATTGTAATCAATATTTTACCTCTAACGTTGATGATTTCACATGTAGTGTCGTTTTAGTGCTATGTTGTAGAATGAGTTGAAAAGACAACAAAAAGGGTTGTTATATGAGAAGTATCAACATGAAGCCCAACTCACCATGCAAGGAGGGTTCCCAACTAGCCCATGCCGCCTAGAAGACACACTTAGACGTCCATAGAGCTCAATGTGCAAGCCCAAGTGAAAGTTGCTCTAGAGGGGAGGGGAGGATGAATAGGCAATTTAGCTAAAAACCCGAAAATCACAACACTTAAAACAAAAAGGTTAAATTCGCCCTCGACGGAACTTCCGTTAGGGTTGAGGGGGAAAACCTAGGGATCGACAAAGGAGATGGAATCTTACGATTCTACTTGAATGAAAACTTTCCTTAACCTCTTGAGAGTGTTGTACCCGCACGAATTCAATAGACAAACAACACACAAGTAGATCGGGTGATAAACACCCAAGTGAAAACAAACAAGCACACGACAAAATGAGCAAGAGGGACACGTGGATTTTTTACCGAAGTTTGGATCCCTCACAAAGAGGTTCCTACGTCTCCGCTGAGGAGCTCACAAAGAGCGGGTCTCTTTCAACCCTAATCCTCCCCGAGTGGCCACAAAGGTCGAACTTGGTTTTCTTCTTCTTCCACCAATTCTTTTCGTTACGGAGGCGAATCACAACCTTCACAAACTTCCCAAGGCTCACCACAAGCTTGGGAGCTCTAGGGTAACACCTATCCAATCTAGGAGAACGAATCTCTAAGAGTAACAAGTGAAAACGAGATTAGTTGCTAGGGAAAGATGTGCTCTAGGTTGGGATGATGTTATCAAACTTGGAATCAAGATGGGGGCTCTCTCAAATGGCCTTGGATCTCAAAGGGAATAGAGGGAAGTGAGAGAGAGAGCTTGAGAAAGATTTGTGAGTTCAAAAAGCACTAGCAACTTTGCTCACGGGTTGGTCAAAGCTATATATAGTGAGGGCTCACAAAGATCCGTTGCTAGGTCAATAATTGATCCGACGGAACTTCCATTTGTGACGGAACTTCCGTCATCCTAGAAAGTCAAAGGCGAAAAGTGCTAAGACGGAACTTTCGACAGAGTTGGGACTTCCGTTCCAAACTCTCTGGAATTGACGGAACTTCCGTCGGACACGACTGAACTTCCATCGCTTGAGATTTGAATTGGATAGAGTCCCGGGACGGAACTTTCGTCCTATGCAGTGAAAATTGGAATTGGTTGGCTTTTGATCTTTGGATTTGGTATTTGGGTTCCAAGATGTTTGAAGCTAGTTAGAGCACATTCTTCCCTGCATGTAAGATCGTTTCACCCCTCTTAATAGTTTGGCGCACCTATACTCAAAAAGCTACAAATCTAAACTTGAGGCTCTCGCTTTTGAGTACTTTGATCAACTTTTGAATGAGGGACGTACTTTCTCACATTGTTGGTATTGTTTCATTGATATCCCGCACATACACTCAATAACACATTAGAGTTTTAATTCTTGTCATTTGTCACCAAAACCCACTAGGGGACCTAGTTGCATCTTCAATCTCTCGCCTTTTTGGTGATTGATGACAAATAATTAAAAAGGGATAAGGATATCAAATAACGAAAGAACGAAACAAACAAAATATAGCGGAGCTCCCCTAAAGAGATGCATGGGTCACACAAACATGTGAGAGAGCTCCCCTATATTTTGTGCTTGTGGGGTGCCTTCTTCGACCACTAGATCCATGCAAGCTAACTTCGTGTGGTTATCTTTGATTGATGGGTATGCTCCTAAGTAAGCCGTTTTTAAGTCATGAGTGATTTAAGCCTTCGTGTCGATCGGCACCTCCGTACGCCGATCAACACAACCCCCGTCTCATCTTCAAATAACTCTTGATTTGGCGAAGATGTGACACACACCGATCCGACTCTTGAGCAACACGTTCGAACCCGCAATCGCAGCACCACGTCTCCTATGGTTATCAACCGACGTTGCACGGTTGACCTCACTAAGAAGGCTAATCCCTGCCTGCGAATCAAGAACACAAGCAAGAACAAGAAAGAACGTAACCAAAATTGTAGATGTATGATTAATCTCACGAGTTGGGGTCTCACAAACCAATGTACGGCGAAACTGTCTAAGCAGAATAATCTAAGCAAAAACCCAACCCTAACTTGGATGGCGATTGCTGCTAATAAAGACTTGAGGACGTGCAAGACCCTCCGGACGCACCTCTAATGGACTCAAACGAGATACACGGCCCAAAGGCCAAAAAAAGTGACGCGACACCAAAACGCAGTCCGGATGACCCACTCTTTCGATGATTCATGACGACTCCAAGCGAATTTTGACATGATACTGGATCCACTTGAAAGTTTATAAAATTATCTTTTCATCCATATATAGAACGTCCAAATCCGACGTCCTATGCGATCCGTACGTCTATTTTAAGTCGATCGTTCTCGGACTCCGAATCGGACTTGAAGTCGACGTGGATTGGGCCTCCAACGTGGCTTGAACACCCTTGCCGGCACTCTCTCGCCTTGAAGCTCTTCTCGTAAACATCTCCTGGCCCTCTCCATGGTTCCTAATCACAATATAATCATTAGATAGCAATGTATCCTCAAAGGCATATAAGAAAATGCTTAGGAATGAGCTCACCTCTAAATTTAGGATATTTTCGTGTTCGAGCTCTTGTGATTGGACCTTGAATGTCCAGTGGTGGAGTGTTGTGTGTATCCAAAGGAGTGATGTCCTCATCATCCTCCCCTCTTGAAATAGAGTCATCCTCGGCTCAAGCTCATCTTCTTCTCCCAAGTAAGGCTTCAAATCGAAATGTTAAAAGTAGGACTAACGCCGAACTCGTGAGGCAACTCAAGTTTATATGCATTATCATTAATCTTCTCAATTATCTTGAAATGACTAGCAGCTATAGGCATTAACTTAGACTTTCACAACTCAGGAAGCCGATCCTTTCTCAAGTGCAACCATACTAAATCATCCGGTTCTAATTTAACTTCCCTTTTACCCTTACTACCAAGCAATCCTATACTTTTCAGTCATCTTTTCAATGTTGTGCTTAGTTGTTTCATGCATTTTCAAAATAAACTCAGCACGTTCCTTAGCATCAAAGTGAATTCTCTCACTAGTAGGCAAAGACAAAATATCAATAGAAGCACGGGGATTAAAACCATACACTACCTCAAAAGGACTTACCTTGGTGGTCGAATGTGTTACACGATTATATGCAAACTTCACATGAGGCAAACATTCCTCCCACATCTTCAAATTCGTATTTAAAATAGCTCTTAGCATGGTCCCACAAGGGGTGGAGAATGATCCATCCAAGAAGGATGTGACCGACATGGTCAACAATGATGAGAATCCATTTGCCGCAAGTGGAAAGAAGTTGTACACCCAATACAACTTCAACTATAGCGATATGGCTAACATCAATGAAAGTGGTAGCGAAAGATTGCCATGGTTTGAAGGAAATGATTTTAGTTGGAAGTGTAGGATGAAGATGTACTTGATGTCCATTAGTCCATCGAAATGGGAGATTTGAATTGGAGAACAAAGTTAAGCCCATCACCATGGATGTGGTATACCTACACCACAGCTTCTCAAGCGGTGTCGGCAATACTTTCCAAATCCTAAGGAGTACTCTAGGGTGTCCGGGCTAGAAAGTGCTCAAGCTATATGAGAGAAGCTCGTGGCGGCCATGAAGGAGTTGATGTAGTCAAGAAGTCAAGACTACAAGTGTTGAAGAATCAATTCAACTTATTTGCGATGAAGAAAGGAGAGGAGCCTCAACAAACACATAATAGACTCATGGACATAGTGAATGGGAGAATGTCACTTGGATATAAGGTGACCGATAAAGAGGTCAACTACAAGCTCCTCATGTTGCGGGTGTGGAACCACACCACTTTGCACATCATTGAGGAAAAGGAGGGTTTTGAGAAATTCTCCACTAATGAAGTGACCGAAAGGATTCTTGCTCACAAGAATCGAGATGATGACTCGAAGAAGAGTGAATGTGCTTGTAGGTGACGCGAGCACAAGCAAGAGTGATGTGGCACTCGAGGCCAAGAAGAAGGAGGTTGTGAATGTTGATCAAGTTGAGACTGAAGAAGACAATGAAGGGCTTGCTATATTTGTGAAGAAATTTGGCCATCTATAGGTGGCGTGTATTAGTTTCATCGATTTGTTTGACCTTCTTTCATATATATTGCCGAAGTCCAAATTATTACTAAAAAGCACCTACTATACTAAAGAGGCTTGTATCCCCAATATCCATGGTGTGCAAAAATTCATGCATGTAGCGCTGCAGCTGTGGCTGACCTCGTTTACGAGGCTACAAATATTTTTTTTAGTCTCACAAGTGTAATCGCGGTTGTATCGATCAGCTTGCGGCTGCAGAGCTCTAGTGCTTCATCGTTGTTGTGTCCTCACCATGCGTCCAACAAATTCTCGTGCAAATCTGTAATTAGTCGCCCATATCCTCACATGAATACAAGTTCTATGGATTTCCATGATGCCAAGTTACCGTAATTTCTCGCCATGACCGTTCGAGGCGAGCAACCATTAATCGACACCGGGTGGATACTCGGATATTGGATAGGGTCGCGAGGGCTATTGAAAAATGAAAAATATAATAATCACTTTAATTAATTATTAAGAGCCTACTTTTTAATCAGGACGAAAATAGATTTTCAATATTTATATCAACATTATGCATAGAGCCCCCTTAACCCAACTCTCTCTTATCCTCTTCTTCTCCGAACGCTCGAACATATTATTCTCCGTCTCGCTCACATGTCGGAGCGGAGGTGGGCGATAGTGGGAACCCGATTTAGGATGGTTCGGGTCTTCGAGGGCTTCTTCTCCCTCGACCATGGAAGCAGGGAGCAGATCGTTGGCAGGCAAAGTGGCGCGGCGGTCGGCGCGACCGATCGCCGCGACCGCTCGCGGTGGTGGAGGAGGCGGAGATTCACCGAAGAGGTTAGGAGGCCGGTGCCCGAGCAGGGAGATTCACCGAAGAGGTTAGGAGTGGGCGGAGCTTGCATGAGGATAGTGGTGTGTGCACGCGGTGTGGTGTTGCCGATGGTCGTCGGAGGTTGCCGATGGAGGTGGGAAAGGTGCGCCGGGCGACGATGACGCCGGGGAGGCGTTGGAGCTGCTCGACGGCGGTTCGATCCGACGGGGTTGGTGGTCGGCCGTGGCTCCATGTCCAGGTACATTGAATCGGTCGCTCGATCCTCTGATCCAGCTACTGCCAGCTCATTAGTTACGTCCTACTACTAATGTTTATGTGGGTTTTATAAAAAAAAAAGATCTCTAGCAAAAAAAAATTTATGTGGGCAAGAAGACGTGAAAATTTCGCTTTCTCCAGCCAGAAGCGAAGGTGAAATGACATGCCTTCGGTTCATCGAAGTTGGACCGAAAAATTACCGTGTTCCCATTTACGAACTGGAGACACATATTTCCATTTATTGTTTCTGTTCATCAAAGTTGGACCGAAAAATTACCGTGTTCCCATGTACGAACTGGAGACACATCTTTCCATTTATTGTTTCCGTTTAGGTCCTAGATACAGCACCAAGCTTGAAAAAACTATAGGAGGGGGACAACGGAAAAAATTGGAACGAAGGGGAAGAGCAAGGGCGCGAGCGGGGATAAACAGAGCGGCGCCAAGGGAGAGGGAAGATTTCAAAATTTCGTGGGGCTTCTGAAGTTAGGTGGCGCCGGCGTTCCCTTTTCGCGAGGCACGGCGCACCCTCCTCCCGCTCCCGCTCTAGCTTCCAAAAACTGCCTCATTAAACCGCCCCCTTCCCGTGAGGAGGTGAGGTATCCAGAAACGGAAGAATTCCCCCACCTACAGGCCGTTCACACCAGAGCAATTCCGCTCCCCATTTCCCTTCGAATCTGAGAGCTGCGGCGCCTAGGTTTTCCATTCCACCTTGCCCGAGCTTCGGCGGCTTGGAATGGCGGCGTCGCCAGAGAGTAGCAGTCTGGAGAACCTGGCCGCGGTGGTGGAGCCGCGGCCGCTGGAGATCATACTGCCGGAGGCCAAGGCCAAGAAGCGCAACCCCGCCCCCGGCGTCCGGATGGTTGGGCGCCGGATCTACGATCCGGAGAACGGCAAGACCTGCCACCAGGTGAGCTAATCCGCATCCCGCCCCTGTTTTCGGCTTCCTGAGGCGCCTGGATTTGACTCGGTTTTGCTTCTATGCTCCCCTCTTCCTCCCTCACCCGCAGTGCCGCCAGAAGACGACGGACTTCGCGGCGGCGTGCAAGCTGATGAAGAAGAAAGGCCTGTGCACGATCAAGTTCTGCACAAAGTGCCTCCTAAACAGGTTCGAATTCTCCCCTCTTTCTTCTCGCGTTCGCGATTTCGTCCATGACTTTAGGCTAGTCCGGTCTGGTTTTCGTTAGGTACGGAGAGGTTGCCGAGGAGGTGGCGAAGATCAACGATTGGACCTGCCCCAAGTGCCGGGGCATATGCAACTGCAGCTTCTGCAGGTGAGTGTGCTAGATAACGGTGTCCAATTCAACTGTCATGGACTCATGGTTGGGGATCTGGGATATTTCTTTAGCTTTGTTAATATCGTCTATCGTTTCATCAGAAAGAAGAAGGGCGAGATGCCAACTGGAATAATGGCTCACATTGCCAAGGCTTCAGGTTGTGCCTCTGTCCATGATCTCCTTGAAAAAGGGTCAGATGTGGTGGCTGCAGCACAGGCGATGCTGAAGGTGAATGCTGGTGAGAAGGTAATATTATTTTGCTCTACAAATCTTTGTTAACCCTAAAATTGTTCATTCTTGTTGATACCCTTTGCTGACTCCATTGCTATGAACAGCAGCAGGGCATAAAGAGGGCCCGAGAAACTGATGCTGGTGAGGTGGTGCTTGAACGGGATGAAAATGTTGGCATTGATCTCCTCAATGCAGTGCCCTCAGACGAAGGGGATGAAAATGTTGGCATTGATCTCAATGCAGTTCCTTCTGTTCGTATCAAGAAAAAGCTGAAGCGCCATCACAGTGTTAAGAAGGATCCTGCTGATGAAAGGTTCCATGATGGAGATAAGGGTGAACCGCTGCCAAGGGATAACAGCCCTGATGCTCCCAGTAGTACTATTGTGCTACCTAAGGGTACTCTAGTAACTAATGTTGCAGGTGCAGAGCTTGACAATGAAGATATTGGGGCTGCAATTCAGTTTTATGAGTTCTGCCGTACTTTTGCAGAGGTAGTTTAAGGAGAGAGAATGAACCTTTTTTTTAATCATGATGTTGCATACCTTGTTTTATAACATTTTGATACTATGAAATCTTAAATGGTTTAATCTGTCTATATATTTGAAAATTTGAATAATGTTATCTGTCATCCTATGAATTCTTCTGTGCTTTTGCAACTTCACTTTCAGTTGCTAAGTGCAGTCATAGTTACTGTTAGAGAATTTGCTGAATGCTGGATCCCATCTGGGCAAGGCGACATACTTGAAGGGTATGCATTTAGGTAATCGTAGATTCGTAGTGTTTCACTAGGGTTTTGTGGAGCTCCAAATAACTGAGACAAAGGGTTGTTTGGTGTGGACTTTGATCTCGTGTGGGCGATAAGGCATGATATGAAAGCAATATCTGAATTTCTTTCGCATACCACAATCCCTAAGAAATACGGTGCTCCTTACGTTGGTGCATCAATTATTGATGATTTGAAGTATACCATCGGAGAATTGACCTGTTGCGTATTTATCTGGTTTGAACTCACGCATAGCATGCCTAAGTGCAACTATTAACTGAGGTTTCCACCTTTGTCAGGCTTCGTTAGTCATCAGAAGTTAGGAACTCTATTAGTAGTTTGATATGGTTACCATTAGTGCTCCATAGAAAAAGTCAAGCCCATGGACCAAGAAAACATAGGGTGGCTTGATATTCTAGGTTCGGAAATGCTGTACGTGCGACTGGTTCTTCTGACTACATCTTTTGTCCTATAGAAAGCTAACGCCTGCCCCTGATAACTTGGACTCATTTGTGCTGGTCGGAAGGCTGAGTTGGACGACCCAGCCGTACATATAGCACTACTGTTCTAGGTTCAATGGGCACTCTTTCAAGATGGTGTTATGAATCTAGTTGCTAAGCAGGATGTAGATTTCACACATCTCGGAAGTTTGTGGAGGTGCCAGTTGTTACAAGAGTGCACGTGTCGTATTTGTGGATTGAATGTAGATCTTTATTAGCATCCTCTTTTAGTACAAAAAGATACAGAATCTATATTTCTATTCATCATTATGTACATCTTGGAACTCTCTGTTTTAAAAAAAAATAAAAAAATAAAAAAGGCCTGCAATCTTGCAATTACTTCTTTGTTTAAGCTTATGTAGCGGTTCATATAGTTTTGTTCGTCAACTGTATTATTTCTGTTTGAAATTTAAACATGCTTAAATGCTTTCTTGAAATTATGTTTCATATTAAGAATGTAATGACATCTCTGATGCTCCTTGACACAGTTTTTTGAAATAAGGAAAGGGCAACCGGAAAAAATTCTTCAAGCTATAGTTGGAGGTCGTGAACTTCGGTTGGTGTCGTCACATGTTGCTGATTTTCACATAAGTTTATTATCTGTCATTCAAGAAGGAAAGGGAAAGAAGTAAGTGCAGTCAGTTATTAATTTCTAGCATTTTTGCATAGGGGGCTCACAGCACAGTGGCAAAGGCCATTGGCTGGAGTGCTCCCGCCCGGGGCTCGATCCCTGGGTGCCGCACGTGCACCTCAGGGGTCTCCTTGGGGTGTATCCTTTCAAAAAAAAAAAATCTAGCATTTTTTAAGCAGTTAATTAAAGTGTTATTTGTCCCCAGGCCCCCGCCTTATACCAGAGATGGAGATGCATGGATAATTGATGTTGGCAAATGTATAAGTGAATCAACTTTCATGTCAAAAGAATTGCCATCCAACTGTTTAAATGGAGTGTCGGGATATAAAAATTTGAGCCTGTCTGATAAGCTGAGGATTCTGAATTTTCTGTGTGATGAAACTCTTTGTACCGAGTGAGTAACATTTACAACACTTGTTGAAATTCATTCAGTTAACTGCCTTTTCTATATGCTCTTTTATATATTGGGAACTGCAAAGTCTTTTCTTTAGTTTGACATTATGCTTTGCTTTTATATATTTTTTAACTAAATGTATGTATGTTATAAACATTATAAGGCTTGAATTCTTTTTCCCATCATGATAGCTGACTGAAGGGGCAACTACAATATAATATGAATCCTTACCTTTTTTAATAGGATGTCCACATGCCTATAACATCAAACAAATATATTTGATATATAGATTTAACTGCTTAAATTTGTCTAGTGAATTGAGGAATTGGATTGACACACAAAATGAAGTAGCTGCTGAGCCCATGAATGCTGCCAGGGAAAAGGCCCGTACTGCAAAAGAAAAGGTATTGAGCTTGCAAGTTGTTTCTCTTTCTTGAATTGGGATCTTAAGTTCATTTTGTTTTATAGGAAAAGGAGTTAAAGGAAAAGCTGAAGAATAGCATTGCTAAAACAACACTCGTGCCAAGTGAAGCAGTAGGCACTGGAGAAAATCAGGATCTTATTTCACAGATAAAGGAGGCACAGGAAGTCAAGCGTGCAGCTCTAAATGGTCTGAACAATAAGACCAGATATAAAACTTTTGAAATTAACTTTGTTCAGATTTTCTACGTTCTTTCAATTCTTTTTTGTTTGATACACATTTTTCTTGTCATTATATTTTCTTTAATTTTCTGCAATTCCCGCTTTAGGGAAGTATTCAAGAAATTATGTAGGGGTCATTTATATATGCTCAATGTGTGCATATACTTCCTAGCTGCAGTGTTTGACATAAAACTTATTTGTGACACTGTTTGAATGCTTAAGAGGCTTGGATATTGGCTTTCCATAGAACTATGTTGTGTGGACTAAGAATTTAGATCAGGTTTCATGTAGTGTAACTATGGGCCTAACAGTTTGTCCTAGCTGACTTCAAAAGGTTGAGAGTAGGTTGAGACTTTGGACAAATGTAACTTAATGTGCTCTGCTGTGAGATGTAGATGTGGTTATCATAATCTGCCATGTGAGGTGTATGGAAATTTTAGTTCATTGAATAGAATTGTGTTATGTTAAGACGCAAAATGACATCTTTGGTCTTGGTAATTAGCATGATGAGTGCAAACTAGTAACAGGGAAGTTAATACTTTCTCAACCTAAACTTACTAGATAGACTGTCTTAACTTTTTAGCAAAATGGGGGTGCATCATTATTTCCCGCATGTTTTTTTTTATCCTGTGGTTTGTCAACAAATCAAGCTACTTTTTTAGTATTAATTTTCATCTCTTGCTTCACAGATATTGCAACAATAGAGAAGCAAGGGCATGGTCTTTGGACCAAGCCTCTGATGGTAGAGAAAGGGCAAGCATACTGGAAGATGGAAGGTCTCTGTGCTAATACCACTATATTGCTGCAAGGTTTGTTTGGTATTACTATGCTGTGGGATTTCAGTTTACTGGCATTGCATTTGCAAGATTAAAATTAATTGCTTGTAATATTACACTTTTATCAGAATATTGTGATGCTGAGTTGAGTGAAAATAATGACAAGTGGTATATGTTTACTGAAGACGAAGAGAAAGTAATTGAAGAATATATAGCTACAAGGTAAGTAGTTGGATGTGTCTATCTTTTCTAAACTGGTATTCTTGCAATCTTTTGTGCATGTGTTTTACCACAGTTAGTAACCTATCTGCCTTTAATCTGATGTATTTTCTCCAATTATGCTAGCAAAGTTCATTTTTTAGTGTTGTCATTTTCCTTAATAGAGGGATATCTCATAACACATAGGTTGATCTAAATTATAGGCAAAATAATCCTTTGGTTCTGAAAATTGGCAATTAATTTACAGCTTGGCATTGCTTTCATCCATTGATAATGTTTTACTAACTGTTGCTTTTGAATTTTGATTTTTGATTTTCTATCACTTGTTTTGTGTTATTTTTGCTCAGTGGACCATCCACCTTACTAAGTGTTAGAGTAATTTCATTCTACATCGATAGTTCCTTTGCTTATCTGTATTCTGCATGGAACTGTTTAATATAGGTCTAGACGTCAGATGAAAAGGCGCATGCGGGTATAATGGTCTACTGGTCTAGCCTCTGGGTTTGACTTGCTGAAGGTATTTAATTTTTTTCTTTCCCTGCAAGTTCTTTGGGGTTCCATGATATATAGTATGTTGTTGGCTTAAAATTTGCCTCCAGCTTGCATATGATAATTTAATGTTGCTGCCAAGATTTTTGTTTCTGAATTTACAGATACTCTATTATAGCCAGTGGCAAGATGTATATGGACCATACCACTAGATATCTATTTGACAGTTGTCTAGCCTGGCAATACTGTTTTTGAGAAGTAATACTGTAACTTGTGCTAAAGGAAAAATCTGGAGATTGCTTGTCTTCCTACGTGTAATTACTAGCTTACTGCATAGCACCAAAAGGCACAAGTTATGCACGCTACCATGTTTGTTGTTGATTGTGCCATGTTTGATCTCCTGCCTTAGCAACCTACTATACTATATAAATAAAAGGTTTTCCTAAACAACATGAGCTACTTTGCTAACAATTACCTGTGCATAATAAGCACATTTGTAGTCACTTTTAACAACAACTCATGTACACTGTACTAACTATTAGTTGTGAGTTTGATTAATCTTTTGCTGCTATTGTGTTATACTAGTATCATGATTGTGTATCTACTATTAGATGGCCTCTAAGTCTTTCTGTGTGTACGATGTTATTAGTATGCCCAAATATTTGCTGTCAATACTTCAGAATGGAGCTTGTGAAACAGATGCTGATGTTTTACTTGTACTTTTTCAGGTGGATGGGCTGTGCTAAGTAGTGTCCTAGCTGAGACCTGGCGGTGCCAGGTTTTTGTGGGCCTTTTGATGGCTTGTTTTGCTAAAGTTGTACAGTTAGAACAATCAAGAATTACTGAAGATTCAGTCAAGCATTCAATCAGCCTTGGATATGTTTTGGCAAGATGAAGATTCAGTTTCTTATATGCACCAAAATAGACAAATCTGTATTATGCTGGACTGCAGTGATTATACCAGTTGTAATTAGTTTAGTAATATTTATAACTAACATTATTATTTGTCTTTGTCTTAAGAAAATTTAGTACTGCAGATCTAAATATCTACAATTTATAACTGTTGGTAATGTTTTGGTTAGTGCAATTTGAGTTAGAAGTCAGCTGCTATTTCTGTGGTTACAACTATGCATTTTAAAATTTCTCTTAGAAAATCAAGGCTGCTTGCCTCTATTTGGCTTCTAAACATATAGCATTTTTTTTAAAAAATCTACAATTGTTTTAGGTTACTCATAATGGGAGATTCATCTATTGTCATGTCATGTCATGTAAGCATTTTGAATAATGTAGTAGATTAACAATGATTTCATCTACATGGAATTGGATATGTTTTTTCTTCCAAGGTTGAACATTGTTTCAATACTATGAAACATGAAACTGGTATTGAGAGCAAAAACATTTCATCCATATGTAAAATTGATCAATTACTCTGTACTTTGCAATAATTAAATGCTATTGTAGTATTAGGAAACAACAAAATGGAGATATGTATTGGAGTGGAATGTTTCATTTACACTTTGCATGATGCACTATTGAAAAATATAATGTTCATCTTGAAATGTAAAACATTCCACTGGAAATAGCTTTAGTGTACATGCATAGGGAAAAACTTCAATATTAGCTAGGTATTCTTTTTTTCTTAAACATGTAGGAGAACTATGTGTAATTATATTAAGAAGAAAGAAACGGAACTGGTCCCATTACAAGGCCCTTAGGTGGCTAGATTTATACGTATGTGCTCGCTCGCCTGTTACAAAATCTAGACCATTGCACTCTGCGTAAGCAACGATAGTCGTGACACACCTGCCATGTGCCAATCGCTCGCCTCTTAAAGCATCCCCTAGATGACCTTTGCAACAACTCGTGTTGTCTTATCTATTTCTCTCCATAGCTCCTAGGCGACCAACATGATAAATGAGTTGATCCCCTTATGAGTGTCACGGGGAGCCCATTTGGGGTTAGGACGTCAATGCCTAGTGGGTTGATGCAGACATGCCATATATGTCGAGATAAGACTTAGGGCATGTACAATGGGCTGAGTCAGCCGTTTGGGAGAACTGTCCATGTTGGATTTTATCCGAGTTGGAGGTGAGAGAGGATGAAAAGAGAATGAAGACGTCGAGCATGTAGTCGACGGTCTAATTGACGGAAATAGACGCAATATAAACGACTTTCTACCCGTTGTATTAGTAGTCGTCTGCGAGTCTCCCGTTTTCCTCGGCATGTTGATTCGCTGCTCCAAACCTCCACGAAGATCGCGCTTTGATCTACAATCGACCGCCGTGGTACTTGCCACCCAACCTACTAGGGACATGACCCTCCACCGTGCGGCTCGATTCCCTCCCACCGAGGATGGAGCTCGTCGGGCGTCGACGTGGGGCTCACCTCCTTGCCCATCGAGGACGATGCTACTCCTTTTTCTTGTTTTGACCCCTACCTGCAAATGTATGACATTCACAATATTCACCGTGAATTTGATCAAATTGACCACACCACTCTCGTCTCGTACTCTCGTCTGCATCCATTTTGCTGGGTATCCACACCTCTCCGATCGAACATGGCCGTAGGTGAAGGTGATGGATCTTCTTTCAGAGCGAGCTCTTGTAATGTGCCGAAAACGAAACAGAGAAAGCACATTCATCTATTTACGTGTTCCAGAGATGAAAGCGTATTCATACTACTTGAGTTCGCTCTTAGCGGAAATACGTCCCGTAGTATATCTTATCGGAAAGCACCATCGGAAATAAAGAAAGCAGCACAAAATAGGCCACAAAGATGAACATTACTTTTAATCAGCATTTTTTTAGATGCATGCAAAAGTAGAATCTCATATAGACAATATAACAGACAACCATTGTAGAATATAATTTTTTTGTTGTCTGGAAGTGACATGGAAATATGCAATAGACAACAACTGTTGAAATGATTGTACATGCCCTTAGGCTATCTCCAAGGAGCACCCCAAAAGACCACCCATATGCAAAATGAGTCTAAAATCACAAAAAACTGCTTCCAACGGCTGATCTAAACACACTCCCCTTTTTGTGGCGTGTACAGTAACTGATGCAAATGTGCATCAGCTCCTCCCCGACCCAGCGGCGCCCGAGAACGGAACAAGCGGAAGCCTTCGAGCCTCTGCGGACGACGGCGATGGCAGGCGACGAAAAGCGAGGGCGGCGACGACGGCCTCGGCGTGGGCGGCGGTGACGGCAGATCCGCGAGCTCGACACCACGCCTCCGAGAGCGGGCAGCACCGGCCGATGCCGCCGTTCGACGAGTCCTCCCACGCCCACCTATTGCGCCGCGGGCAAGCAAGGCGGCAAAGGGAGGGAGGAGTGGTCGCGCGTCGTCGGTGGGGACGCGTCACCGGTGGTGGAGTTGGACGACGGCGGCCGGAGCAGACATTGATGAGGCAAAGGGTGGCGGCGGGCAGACAAGGGCAGGCAGGGGAACGAGTCGCGGTCGCCCGTGGCCGTAGAAAAGGATCATTCGTTGGAGACATCTACTTTTGCATCGGGACTCTTCGGGTCCAGCAGCACTCATTTGGGCTTATGGGTCTCTAAAATAGATCAGAGTCGTTGGAGATAGCCTTAGGAAGTAAGGATATGCTGTCCGTTTTCCTTGTTGTGATCACACAAAAGGCAACGCTCTGGGTGATCGAGACCCTATCTGGCGAGCTTGTCTGTCGTCCAGCGACGGTTGAGGATCCCGAGCCAGATGAAGATCTTGACCTTGAGGGGGCGTCCACACCTTCCAGTCATTTGTGCGGCTCAAAAGTGGTAGAGCCGATGAAGAATTGGTCGTAGACCGATCGAGTCCTCTACATGTTGTTCATAGTCGGGGTCCGATTCTGAACATGACGGTCCTTCTACGTCGGAGAGAAGTGGACCCCTTGCACAATGTCCCATAGCTGACAGAATTGCCAACACGCAAGTACCGATAGGCTCCCGACGATGAATCTTGTCCAACTACACGGACGGTTAATTTTGGGTTTGATTTGTTCTGTCTTTGGATTTGATTTGCCAACTGCCTCGTTCGGACCAAAGGCAGGCCTAGGTATTCAATTGTACCCAAAATCTCGGTTTGATTTGTTCTGTCTTTTATATTTTGATTTTCCATAATCAATTCCTAAACTAGCAATCTTTATTGGGTACCTAAATTTCATTTTGGTTTTCGTGTGTAACCAAAGTAGTTAGGGCATGTACAAAGGTAATAATGAGTGGGCTCTTGAGCTGATGTGCGCAGTGTATTTTTACAAATAGTCCCTCTAACCCTCGAAGAGACGGCTATGTGGGCTCTTGACGAAGAGACGGTCTCTATCACGTATTCCGTTGTAAGAGACAACTCTGAGCACCGTTGTACAAGTGAAGAGACGACTTATGTCATATAATCATTAATAATATGTATTTATTAAAAGACAAGCATGTAGAGTCTCTCCTTTATATGACTAAAGCTATTTTATGTCTCTTTATTTCGATACATGTGCCCAAAAAACCACAATAAACTCTCCTTTGTACATGCCCTTAGACTTTCACCCACTCACAATAGGATTCGTAAAACTACCATGTGGATAGAAACCGTTTTGTAATGAAAAAAAGTGCTCACAAAATCATTAAGTCACCGGTCGCAAGTTGACTTACAGATATCACAAATGAATTTAAACGGTACAAAAGTCAATTAGTCATAAATGTAATACCGGTGTCAAATTGGAAATTTAAACTCGGATAGGTTGATTCCACCAAAAGAATCTAACCAGTTAAGCTACACTCTCTTTGCTACTACTCGTCTTTTATGTAGGGTGTGTTCGTTTCCTCCTCTAAAATTTAAGCACTCGTCACATCAAAGAGAATCTTATTATTTATGAATATTTCGATCAATTTAATGACAAAACCCTATTGACAGATTGATGCTAATTTTCGAGATGAATCTAATGAGCTTAATTAATCCATATTTTACTAAAGTGATGCTACAATGAACCGTCCTCTAATCACGACTTAATTAACCTTATTAGATTCGTCTCGTAAATTAGTCTAAGGACCTGTAATTTGTTTTATAATTAAACTTTATTTAATACTCTTAAATAATAAGATTCTTTTTGATGTGACAGCTCTAAAATTTAGGTCCTAGGAAACGAAGACACCCGTAGATCATGTATTCTCCGAACGTGACTAGAAAACTTTGATAAGCTGGTAGTAGATAGGAATCGGAGAGAATAGCCCCTTCCTTGGCCACTACAGAAAACCAAAGAAGAATCAGGGCAGGATATCCCGACCTGCAGCAGAATCTCACCTTGTGCCGTTCCATCCGATACCGATATTTAACCCATTCCAATCCTTTGTGCGGATCTGGACAAAAGTGACCCCTAACCACACATAGTACTAACTAAACTCTGTCTCCTTGTTGCCATGAAAGGCCAACTCGATCGGCGGCTCGGCCCACGGTTCCAGTCCGATCGATGCGTGGTTCACACGGGAGAGCGCATGCCGTGCAACGTCAGAATTCCTGTACTAACGGGTCGATTAAAGGTCAAGATCCAGCTTTGAAGAGCATTTATTGGAACAAAGTGATAAGGCTTAGTTTTGATTGGGACGTCGGCCGGGTTAATAACTTGAAACTGCCGTTGAGCAGAGTGCCACGCTAAATGTTTGTCCAAATTGTGTAAGCAACTTCGGTATGCTTTGTTCCAGGCGAGAAATTGACATGCTTTACTAAGATAGGTCGACATGTTCGGTTCAGAAATCTTTGTATAATTGTTGCTGTGATTTGCGAATGATTGTATGTGACATGTGAGGCGAGCATGCCAAACTTCAGGCATAATATTTGTCGCCAAAAGGACACACTTTAGGCACAATGCATGAGGAACAGGCTTTTGGACTTATAATGTCATTTTTCTATGCAAGTTTCATTTAGACTAAATAGTATGTCATGTAGAAAAAATTGATGATATGACACAAAATTTATTACTCCATCCATTACAAAATGTAAGCATTTGTTAACTTTTTAGAATTGTATTTGACCGCTTGTCTTATTAAAAAAATATAAAAATAGATATGTTACATTAAAAATATATTTAAAAATAAATCAAAATATAAAAAGATAATCAATATTCTTATAAATTTTTTGAGTAAGACAAACAAACACAATTATAAAAAGTCACTAAATGTTTAATTTTGAAAAGGAGGTAGTAGGAAAGAGAAGAATTGAGTTTCATACGGATGAAATTTGGTTTACGCGGTTATCAAAACTTTAAAACCAAAATAAAACTCCATTGAGAGGGTTTGAGTTTTATCTCTACTACACATTGGAAGAAACATTTAAGTGACGCACAAGCATATGAAATTATGAAATGAAACTTAGTATTGAGAGACCTAGTTTTATTTAGCTATTTCGAAATTACAGGATGGTAGGACACTCTTGAAAATCACGCAATAAAACTTTGCACTAAGAATGATCTAATAATCTAGTAATACTGAATTTGCAAGATTCTAAATATTTGCCGTTTGTTAGGCTTGGCATGCTCGGCTCACCTGAAGTTCAAGGGCTATCTAGTGGACCGTGCAATGCCAAATTCCACTTGTGCGTATCATTCCGTTGCTGATATGCATGGAACCTGCTTCAAACCATATTTCTCCTACTAATTGAATACTAATGAATATTTCAATCCATTTTTTTTAATCTCAGCGACATAACCC
Organism: Chloris gayana; assembly: GCA_031894775.1. Taxonomy (NCBI): domain Eukaryota; kingdom Viridiplantae; phylum Streptophyta; class Magnoliopsida; order Poales; family Poaceae; genus Chloris; species Chloris gayana. Next base: position 24,284 of record JAUNZO010001404.1, on the reverse strand, counting down.
GCTGAAATCGGCGCCTGCAGAAGTACGGAGGGCCCCAGGCCAGAAGCGCAGCGCCCCCTGGGTGCGGCGAAAAGCCGCTGGAATATCCCGGGGGACGCGACGCATGGACCCTCGGCGACGAAAGGGACCATCGAGCAAGAAGCAAGCAAGCAACGATCCGTTGGCGCCAGGTCCAAAATCGAAGATGGCCTAAAGATTCCTCTCTCTCCCCAGCCAAGAGATGCGGCACCCCGGGGGATATTCCGCCGCGCGCTGGGAACATTCCCCGGGAATCGCCACCACACCAACGGTGCTGCGTGGTGACAAGGAGGTGGCTGTCGCCGGCGGTTGGCCGCCCCAATGGCGGCGAAAGGGCGCTCGTTTTTAACGGACGGTAGTGGTAGCTTTGCATATTCGGCAAGTTCTGCTACAACGTGCGTTTTTCCTTTTCTCGCAGGAACCTAACCTCTTTAGTCCTTGTTCGTTTTTTAGCCCTTGTTCGTTTTTATGGGAATGGATCCACATGGATCTGTCTCCGATACACGGATTGAGTGGTTCCAGTCTCTTTCATTTCATCCGAGCGTCACTGCGTCTATGGGTGAGAGTCATGGATTGGTGCTAGGTCTTCAGGCATGAGATGGACTTGGAATGAGCTGGAATCGGGTTGGTTCCCATACCAATCCATGCGTGAATCGAACGAGCATTTTGAGTTGGACTGAACAGCTTCCATATTTTTCTGTTCCATGTGATTTAGGCTGCGATCCATGTCGTTCCATGACAAAACGAACAAACCCTTAAGGATGGGGCCTCTGCAGATGCATATATCCCTTGCTCATATTCCTTGCGGGAGAATCTTCTTTTGCACTGCCTTTTTCTTTGTTTGAAGGGAAATCTTCTTTTGCACTGTCGGTAGTCCTACTTAGAGAACGTAAAGGAAAATTTGTACTACTAGTTTATGAGTTTATATAATTGCTTTCGTCACTATCAATCTGAGCCGCTCGAGATGATGATGCACACATCGTCTCATGTTTGTCTTGAGCTAACATGTGTTGATGATGCATCATGCACATCCTATGATCTACTAGTACCTCAATTGCTAGAGGATGCGGCTGCGAACAAGGAAACTTTTTATCTGAACATGACAATTATATTCACCAGTGCAACATTTCTTATACAGTGTCGTACGTACGTGCATCAAATAAAAAAGTAAAGAGTAAGGGTGTGTTCGTTTCCAGGTATATAATTTTTAGAGGGTCAAATCAAAGAGAATTTTATTATTTTGGAGTACTAAATAAAGTCTAATCTCGAAACTAATTGCAGACTTCCTATCTAATTCACGAGACGAATCCAACGAGGGTAATTATGATGTTATTAGAAGATGTTTACTGTAGCATCACTGTAGCAAAACATAGATTAATTAGGATCATTAGATTCGTCTCGCAAATTAGAGGGGGTCGTGACATAGGTTTTGTCATTAAATTAATAAAAGATCTACTAAATAAGTAAGATTCTCTTCGATGTGATGGGTATAATTTTTAGAGGGCAGGAAACGAACAGGGCCTAAAAAACAACAAACCTTTTGTCACCTTAATGTCATCCCATCCTATGTATGATTGTATGAGCTTGCGTGCAACAGATATCTCACTATTTTATAGTTTATCATGTCATGTTACTCACAAAAAGGAAAGGTGCCATGCAAATCTGAGTGCATGCACCCTTGCTCTCTCAACAAAATGGATTATAAAGCAGTAAAGTAACCTGAGCTCCACGAAATTAAAGCGCTCCCAAATGTAATTCGCTGTGTACCGATGGATCGATCTACGCTAACATTATACAAACAAAAAGTGCGGAGGACGTGTCAGGGTCACGCAGAGGTGGTCTGCGACGATGACGATACCGCCGGCGAGGCCGAGCTGGCGTCGCCGGCGCTCCCGCTCCGCCGGCCATCCGAGCACCTGCTCGGTTGCTTCTGGACTAACTGCCGCGACTGCGGTTGCGGTTGCGGTGCCGATGGCAACGTGGCCACCGGAGCGTACACAGTGCTGGCGCCTCCCGACGCGTCGCCGACCGGCGGCTGTGTTGCCGCCGCCGCCGCTGCAGCCGCGGCGGCGTACTCCGCCGGCGGCACCCAGATGCCTCCGACCACGACGAACTGTGGAGCGGCCGGTGCGGCGCTGGCGCTGCTGCTCTGGACCGCCGAGTTCGGCCGCCTCGTGTGCAGACGGTACTTCTGGATTCCCAAAAAGTTCAGAAAGCAAAGTGTTACAATTAAACAACAGACACCGCTAATGATGATACGAAGTGTTAAGACAAACATGACATAATTAGCATCGATAGACACCGTATTAGGGCAGTTCGGCGTGTGGGCACTACTCCTATAATAGTACAAGAAGATTGACACTAACCTGCAGATGGCTCTTGACCTCGTCGTTGGTGAGGCCGTCGACCTTCATGAGCTCCCGGATCTGCTTCGGCGTCGCCACTGCGCGCAGACATTAACATCACATGAGATCTTTTCGTACGAGCAAAAGATTAGTTTGCACAGATTTGAAACTGTTGCTGAGCTGGACGGATAACGCAATTTAATCGGCAGTACTGTCAGGGGCACCAACCGTGGGACCCGCCGAGCTGCTGCAGCGCCTGCAGGAACCGGCGGTGGAGCTCCGGCGCCCAGCACCGCCGCGGCTTCCGGTTGGACGCCGACTGGCCCTCCTTGTCTTTGCCCTTGTTGGCCACGTCCTTGCTCGCCTCCTTGTTATTCTCCGTGTCCACGGACGCGGCCTTGTCGCCGCCGCTGTCCCCGGCCACGGTCGAGCTCGCCGCCGCCGTGGTCGACGACGCCGGCAGCTCCACGCGCTTCTCCTTCTCGAACGGATGGAACGCGCCGCCGCCCTTCGTCGCGTTCAGCGCCACCGGCTTGCACGGCAGCTCCTGTGGAAGGGTTCACACGGAAATGGAAGACGCGGTGATTAATTACTTGCACGCCGGACGAGAAAGAAGAAGCCAGGTTTGATTTGAACATGATGGTCAGTACCTTGTGAGGAAAAGACGATGCGCGCTGTTGCTGGGGCTCTTGGCTCCAGAGCTGCACGGACTGGAGCCAGTCGGGCGTGGCCTTCTTGTTGGTCTCCGGCGGCGTGCCCGGCGCGTCCGCGGCCTCCTCTTTCTTGCCGGCGACACCGCTCGCGTCGCGCGCGCTGTCGTGCTCGTCGGAGGAGGACAAGGAGAGGCTGGGCTTGAGCGGCATGAACTCCTCGAGCACGGGGGCGTGGTCGCTGACCGTCTCCTCGCTGCCGACGCCGTCCATCTGGCTCCGCATCCGCTCAATAGCTGCACACGAACGAACGGGAACATGAGATACGGCAGAAGAGTCCAGAGAGAAGCTGAGAGCCCTAAGAGCAGCGTGCGTACTCTGCGTGACGAGGTCGAGGCATAGGGGCAGTTCCCGCTGGAAGACCTGGATCTTGCGGCGCTCGTCCTCCAGCGCGAGCAGGTACTCGCGGCACCGGCGCCGGTCACCGGTGGCGGACGGCGGCGGCGGCGGGGGGTCCATCTCCATTTCTAGTTTTGTACAGAACCAGGCTCGATTGGCCAACGATTGTTCTTGTTCTGCACGCACCGTGGGGGAGAGAGAGAGAGAAGAGCGACTCCGAGAAGGGGAAGGGAAGGGAATCGGGGTCGGGGCGTCGCGTAGGAAGCGAATCTTTTGGCTCTTATTCTTACACAGGAAGACAGCAAACGGGGGTGGGCAGACGGATAGGGACGGACGCAAGGAAATGCTGCGAGGAGCGTGAATATTCGACGAGGGATTCCGCGACGCCTGTGGTGGTCGCCCCTTTTTTTTCTTCATTGTTTTTTTTTTCGCCTTGCTTATATTAAAAAACCGTTTTGGTTTTACGGGATAAGGCCGACGAGGAGAGAGGGAGTGATGCCGCGGATCGATCGGGATGATGCGGAATCTGCCAGGGGGCCACTGGCTGCTGCCACGCTGTGCGGGGACGGGGACCCCAGCCGGTACCGGAAGATTCCGGAGAAATCCCATCGTCCCAACCAGGATGCTACGGGCGTTGCATTTGATCTTTTTAAAAGAAAGATATGTTTGTCTCCTAATGCTCATAGCCTTCATACCTGAAAACATGTGGTAAAATTGGACCAATTAAATCCTCATGAGCAACTATGAAGCGTCCGTTGCTGAAATAATAAATAGTGATGGATATACAATGACTACAAAGTAATAAGTTCCGACAAAGATCTTGCTCGTGTTGATTGGAAATAAACCAATCATGTATTTTCAGTTGAGGCTCGAAAGCAGGTAATTGAGGATTCGGGGGAAAACTTACATTTCAGTTGTATCGGTGTGGTTGTACCATTAAGATAGGAAAACTCAGCTTAGTGTCAAAATGCTATTTTGCTAGCATAAGCGTAAATGAATCTCTGAGGAATCTTAGCATCTACCACAAAAAAAACTTCTATTAACGCAATTCGCATACTCACCATAATCAACTATAGCATTGCAAATTTTGCTTGAACTAACAAAATCCACGATCCTAAGCATTCGTGGGACATTGAACAAGTGCACTGGCAGCTTTTGATAAATAAAATTGTCATTCTTGAATATAGGACAACCGATAAGCAGATGCCATTATACTAGTAGAAAAACCATCCATTCCAGTAGAAGCACCGGGACAACCAATGCGATAAGCAGATGCCATCTAGATCAACATTTTACATTATCTGAATGGTGATAACACATAAATCAGGTCAAAGGGTTCCATTTTGTTGATATAAAGAAAAGTAGATACAAACATACTAGTTTGACAACACTCATAAGGCTGCCCATGCAGAGCCTTCTATTTTCCAGCAAGTACAATTTGGAAAAGCTGAATCAGATGATACGAACATTGTTAAGGGCCAATATTCAGACATTCATCTCTGATGCTGGGGATACCGTTATCAGGCAACAGACAAATTTAACATGCCTTGACTTATTTGTAGAAGTCAAAGTCCGTATCAGGTTTCTTCACATTGGTTCGGTATCCCTTTTCGAAGTCCTTGGGAAGGATGACATATCTGTTTTTGCGGACAGCATGCATGCCTGCTTCTTGACAGATTGCAGAAATCTGAAAAGTCATAACAAGAGTTAGGAATGTTTCAAAAGAGGAGTACCGTTAGCAACAAATCCATGATCCTCCCGTTAAACAGAGTGCGTATAAATAATAGCAATTCAATAGTCAAAAGCATTGAATAGTCAATGTAAAACAGCAATTCAATAGTCAAAAGCATGTATGATTAAAATCAACAAGTCACTGCGAAAAGAGGCTCACATCTGCAGCACTGATCTTATCCGGCCTGGAAACGTAATCCTCCAAGTCAACCTCATCACTCAAATTCATTTTGGCAGTGCAGACCTACAGAAGAGCAACCAATTATATAATCAGAAAATATAGCCCAGAAAAACAACAAGCAGCAAAGAAATTGGATTAATAAATACCACAAGTGATGCGGATGCAAAAAAAAATAATATATATAAAAAACACAAGCATTATAAAAAAGAATCGGCAGGAAAAATAGGTACCCCCGTAGATTTTTTTTATTGCAACATTAAGAACTGGCATGGGGCCATAGTGTTCTGTTGCACTAGTAACTTCATAAGCAGATTTTTTACCTCCACATAAAAAGAAAAATAAGAATCAAATAGTACCATAGCAATATCATGTGGACAATGCATTAGTTCTCGAACAAATAATACTTCAGTTGCTTCACACAGGACAAAAGTTCATCAGGAACAGAACATACCTGGAAAACAAGCCTCTTCTGACGCCGGTCAGGAAGAGGGAACTCAATTTTTCTGTCAAGTCTACCAGGACGCAGCAGAGCAGGATCTAGAGTATCTGCTCGGTTAGTTGCCATTATAACCTTCACATTCACTGTTTGATCAAATCCATCCATCTGCAATACACGTTATTAGAAAAGAAAAATTAGAATTTTCAATTTTCCAGATGTTAGCTTTCAAAACAGTAAACGGAGATTTGACTTGCAAAGGGGTCATTGTATGATTCTAGACAATAAAACATAGAAACAATCTAGAAACAAGTCAATTTGACTTGCAAAGGGGTCATTAGATTATTTTGTCCAAGAAAAAAACAATTTGTTCTCAAGTTATTCATGGTTTAAATAAATAGTATATTCATTAAAATTCCCGGAAGCTCTACAGTGCAATCATACCTGATTGAGTAGCTCCATAAGAATACGCTGAACTTCTCGGTCAGCACCAGTCTGAGCATCAAAACGTGCAGTAGCTATAGCATCAACCTCATCGATGAATATGATAGCAGGGGCATTCTCTTTAGCCAAGCGGAATACATCTCGAACCATCCTAGGGCCCTATAAAGTTCAAATATCATAGTGCATCATTAGCAGAACCAATAAATCCAAAAACCATCAACAACAAATGAATAAGTAAGGTAATAAATATTACTAATTTAGTATGGAACACGTAAAATAGTAAAACCTAACTTGGTTCAGTCGTGAACATGTGCAAAATATGACCACTTTGAAACAAGCACAGACAGAATACAAATGTCACGCACTTTGATGGATTATTTTCAGATCCTAAATGCTGAACAAAGAGATAACTAGATACATATGTATGCATTGGTGATACGAGGAATCAAGAATGCTGTGATTCAACCAGATATATCATGAACATTCAAGCATATACTAGAGAATCTAAACAACTCAGTTAAACACCTTTCAGCTAAATCCTAAACTATTTGATGTGTAAATCGCTAGTGTACCATCTTTCCTTCTTTACTGGAACATCTGTTTTCTCACTCTTTCTACTGCTACATAAAGAACTCAGCAAATGATCATATACTAATATTTTACTTGTAATGTGGAACAAATTGATATAATTTGCTATACAGAAATATAAGAAAGCATGCAAAATGAGCAAAGTGACCAATTCATATCGTAACTGCTCCCAACTTACCTCACCCAAATACTTCTGCACAAACTCTGAACCGACAACTCTGATAAAAGCAGCAGTTGTGTGATGGGCCACGGCTTTGGCAAGCATGGTCTTGCCAGTACCAGGAGGACCGTACAAGAGAACACCTCTTGGAGGATCAATACCGATTTGCTTGTACAACTCGTGGTGCGTCAACGGTAACTCAACAGCTTCCCGAATTTCTTGCTTTTGAATGTCACATCCTCCAATATCCTGACAGAATTAGGAAGCAACAGATTGTTACATAGTATAAACTTTTTTTTAGGGTAAAAAAGAGAACTGCTAATGTAAGAACCAACGCCAGACACCAGAAATTGCCATGATTACATCACTGGCTAAACCGAGTTCCTGGTCTAATGAAGGCAGAAATAAACAAGCAAAACTTGACTGAATCTGGAGCTGAACAAATAAACAACATCATTTATGAACTCATCAAATTCTGCACGTGATTTGCATGCTCATATGTGATAATCAAAGAGCAAGAGACTATGCAAAAACGCTGCCAGTCATTGACTACCAACCAATATTCTTGAATTAAAAATGGTAAGCTGAACCATAAAGCAAGGCCGTGTTGACATATGCGGGAACTTGAATATTATTGTAATCAGTGTGTCTGGAGATCAATGCCAACATTCAAATTTCATATTATCGTAAATATGTCACATTATGGCCTGGGAAGGTTCAGGCAACCAGTGAAGACTTCCCTTCCATGGCCATTTAGTGCATTACAGATATTCTTTAACTGAACCACAAATCATAAATCATGACGACTAAGATGATGCCTATCACTATATCATCTCTAAAGGTAGTAACAGATAATCCTTCTAAAGGTGTCCATATCTACAATACCAATAGCAATCCATCCTAAAATAGATCTATAGGCTACTAGCAGATCCATAGCATCAAATCAACAGGGGTTGATTCCCGAATAAACTCACAGTATAGGTGACGTTGGGCTTCTCCGTCGATCCAAGAAGGGAGATGCTGGAGTCCGCCTCAGGCGGCAGAACGTCGACGAGAGCGTTGGAGTGGCGGTGCAGTGCGACGGACGCCGATGGCTTAAGCAGCTCGCGGTTGATGGTGCTGAGGATCCGCACGTAGTAGTTGCTCCCAGTGGTGGAGCCGACGATGCCGTTGTTGCCGTCGACCATCTCCATGAATTGGCCGATGACGAGTGGCACGGACTGGATCCGCTTCACCTCCTCCTGCGCGCGCAGGAGCTCACGCTTGAGGTTCTTCTGCTCATCCTTGACGTACTCCTCTTGGATCTCGATGAACTCCATGAGGCGCTGCAGCGACTTGAGGCGGCCGTACAGGTCGTCATCATCCTCGGTGGAAGCCGCGGCGGACGCGGAAGCCGCGGAGATGGCCGGGTATGACGGCGGGGGCGTCGCCGGTGGCGGGGCGGTGGCTGCGGTCGACATCGCGGAGGCGAGGGTTAGGGTTTGGAGTGGTGGGTTCGAGTGCGGGGAACAGATCGGGGGAGCTGTGTGGGGGAATTAAACGGAGCCTGTGCGAGTGGAAGACGGTTTGCTTGCAAGAAGGGAAAGAGATGTGGATGCCGTGTTGGGTTTTTTCTTTCTTTTTTTAACTCAGCCGAGTCGGTCTGAAAAGCTCTTTACAGTACAGAGTACCCACTGTTCTTTTTTAATGTAGACTGTTGATCATGAATTGAAGTCGTATAAAAAATTACTACCCCAATTTATAACAAACTACATTTTAAAATAAATATAGAAAACTCATGTCCCTTCTACACATATTCTCCATATTTTCTAGATTTCCGTTTAAATATCCGTTTTGAACATTAACAACTCATATTCTCCATATTTTCTAGATTTCAAGCGTTTGAAAGTTTAATAAAATTTCAATTGATAATAAAATTATTTTTTATTTCAAAAATATTGTCAATATATAAACTATAGAATTTTTTTGTTATTTTATAAACATTCAATCTAGACTCAATGGTTGAGAGTGTTGACTGAAATAAATCCAAACTTTCAAGGGACTACAAATTAGCAAGCTCTATATTCATGGTACAATAGTTCGTCCAAAAAAAGAGATATGACACGAAAGAAAATCCTGTAAAGTCGCCCTTGGAAGCTACAATTTGGACAATCTCTAGTTTTTACGTAACATCTATATTCATTTGAACCGGAAAGTTCGTAAGTTTTTGTAAAAGAATTAAGAATAAATAACTAAAATTGCATAAGTGTTTTTTGCTGTAAAATATTTACTTTTCCAATGTTGCATAGAAGATCCGGTAGAGCACAGGTGGGTTTAATAGTGCTAGCCAAATGTACTCGGTCCCAAGCACGGCAAAGCCCGACCCAAGCATGAAATATAGCTTCGGACCGACACGACACAAAATTAATATCGGGTCATGCCATGCCACCCGTCGTGTTGAGACGTCGGCCTACTACACGGCACAAAATGTGACAGAGCGTGTCGAGCCGGACCGTTAGGCACGCTAGTACGGTAGTCCGTTACCACATTTCAGCCCGTTAATATTTGGTGATGAAAAATGGAGTTGAAAAAGTAAGGTCACCGGAGTTGAATCTTGCACCTATTGGATTGAACACAACCGTCTTAAATCCGAGACTACGAGATTTTTTCTATTCTACCATTCCATTCAATGGGTTTCTCCTTTTCCCATGACAACATGGGGCTTCCCCCTTATATCACTAAACTATCATTTGTTTCCTTCTCTTACAATTGGTTAAATTTTAATTACAAATTACAGCTTAAATGACACATGAAAAGACTAGAATACCCTCATTTTCCCCTTGTCTCCATCCATCGATCGAACTCGGACGAATTGTTCTTCTCTTCTGTTCCTCCTTTCCTCGACACGAGGCCGCCACCCCGACCGGTTTCGCCTAGCCGCCGACGACCACCGCGCCTCCCTCGGTTCCCCATTCCCGGCCCGCCTCTCCGTAGATGGCGCGCCCGCGGCACTCACCGGCAAGCCCTAGCCACGGATGGCGAGGGCGGAATAAGCGGGCGCGACAGCCTACGATGCCGGAGGTACGTAACCCGGCGGCGATGAGGAGAGGATCATGCTCCTCGTGGCCTTCCAGCGAGTTGGTGATTTTGGTAAGAGTGTGACCCTTCTTGCCCTCAATCGCACTCAATTTTGCATATTAATTCTTAGTTGAATGACTTCAATTGTATTGAAATAGATGCGAATTACTTGAATGGCCCGAACGACACCAATATTAATATGATTGCAGAGATAAAGTAAGTTTTTCATATCAATGTAGTCATGTGTAGTTGATGTTCCAACAAAATGGTAATAACATAATGTATTGCTATGTATTTTATTTTTAGACTCCCATTAGCAGCGATTGAACCCTCATTCCCGGGTATTGATTGGGATACAATACAAATTGATGAAAGACATGATGAAGAGGGACGGTTATAAATGCTCGATGAACAACAAATATACGAACTTTTAGGGTTGATAGATGAGGACGAGGCAGCAGAAAAGGCAAGAGAGGATGCTGGCACTAGAAGTGCTCATGCTTCTCGACTTCCAAATATTCATGATTATGAAGATGTGGCTATTACATTTGAGGATTCGGTACCGAGGAGCACGGTTTGGATTATAACAAGAAAGATCTTGTAATGAGAGTTGGCATCGAGTACTCCTACACGAAAGTTTTGAGATTGGTATGAAAGGTCATAGGAGAAACAACCCCAAGTGTCATTTGAATGGCACAAAGAAAAGACAAGTCTCAATTATTTTGTCTCGTATTTTTGTTACCAAATTATAATTGCTCACTCACTATTTCAATTGCTTTTTACTCACCTTGCAGGATAAGAAAACTAAGGAAAAGTACTACTAAATGTTGGTTTCCTAGAAAAATCCCGCACCAACTATGACTTCTAACATCAATGAAGTGGAGACCAATGCAATTGTGTCATAGAAACCTCTCATGGTTACTTCAACTCCTACCAAACAAGCAACTCCTAAGCGAGCGGTTAAGAAGATTAAGTCAAAAAAGATGAATAGAGCTTGATTGCTATCTTTCATGAGTATAATGCTGATGTCCTGCATTTTGTAAACTTGTATGAGAAGCATGTAAACACTTAAATCATGCCTTTTATTTATACTTAAATTTCAGTCCTGGCAAAACATTTGAATGTCAATTTACCATTACGATGGTGTGTGCCTTTTTAATATTGTGCTTGCTTGTATAGAATGAATTATTTTTATATTTTTGGTTTAATATGAGTCGTAAGGTGCAAGTGACTTGGATGTCATTTTTTGAATTTTCTATTTTAATGAATTTTGCCTTATGTATGGCAATTTTTTGTTTTATGATCTTCTTTCTATCTCAAAATGTGTCGTAAAATGACTGTGTGTGAGAGGTATATGCTTTGATAGAGTTAAAGATGGTCAAATACTAACCAATGGTAAAGGAATGAAGAGAATAACAATTTAATGGTATAAGAGGGAAGCTATATGTTATCATGGTAAAAAGAGGAAACCCACCGAGTGGAATGATAGAATAGAAAAAATCCGAGACTCGCTCGAGCATTTCATGTTTGTATGCAAACTATATACTCCCTCCGTTGACGGTGTTGACTTTTTTCCTTACGTTTGACGCAACAACGTAACAAAAAAAGTCAACGGTGTCAATAATTTAAAAGCGGAGGGAGTATATATTTATTCATACTTTTTCGGATTGTGTCTACTTGGGCCTATTTCGTATTTTACCGGGCTGATGATTATGGGTCGTGCCGTACTTGGTCAGCGTAAAAATATATGTGCTTCGGGTCGGCCTGTTTGACACCTCTAGGTCTTAAAGCGTCCCCAAAAGTAGAGACAACACTAACTCTCCACCTTATCTAAGAGCATCTCCAAAAGCTTCTCAATAAATTGATCCTAAAAGACTGTTTTTATGAGTAGCCCAAAAATTGTTAGTGATAATTTTTCTTGTCTTCTCCAACAGTTCTCTCTAAAAATAGATTAAGAATGATTTTAATTGGACCACGTCAGCATTTTGGGCCACAACAACATTAATTCACTTGTAAATAGAAGGATTGAGGCCCTCAACTTTCTCCCAGCTTTTAGCTACAAATGAGGTGAATTTATGGGGAGAATAAATCTGGTTATTTATTTTGAGGATCTGTTGTTGGAGATCGTTTTTTAATTATACCCCAATAGTTTCATTTAGGGGAGATTTATGGGGCTCTATTGGAGATGCTCTAAGAATCATCTAATAGGTAATATAAGAGTTCATATCAACCCTAGTCTGCATGTCGTTGTCTCAATAAATGTTAGAGGTTACCTGTTGAACAAGAGTTAGTAATCTTCTCTCTTATTTTTCTGTAATAACTAATCCTAAAAGTTAGCTAAGAAACAACTATTGGGACGCTGTAACAATGGTAAAATAGAAATCAAATATAAGTGCTTCATTTTGAATTGGCAGGCTTATGGCATTTAAAGCCCATTTAGAACACTCGAGTCACTGATCCAACCCATTTATTGTGGTGCCAGGAAGGACCAGTGGGCTAGTAATCTACTAGTAGGTGCAACCGTGCAAGATGGCCCGTGTCCGTTGCATCCAAGAATGGCCCTGGATATAGGAGTATGCATATCCAAGAGGGCCCTGGATATAGGAGTATAACGGATATGAAGCTCTCTCTCACACGCAAAAAAAAAAAAAAAACCCCGGATATGAAGCACATTTTTAGCTACAGCTACACAAAGCCTTCGACACACGAGATCTATTCTCAGTGAAATATGCTTATCACGTGTTAGCGGACCAAAATGAAAGACAAGCCCGTAAGGAAAATAGACGTGGAGGTTTGGCCAACTACGTGCGGCTCAGAATGAACAATGAGAGCAGAGAAATGGAACCTGATACTCAATGACCAGTGTACTTTGGGCTTTATCACGATGGCAAACATTGTTTTTATAGAATGTGATGTTGCAGAGGATGTTGCACGGCATGAACATGGAATATATTCGGTCAGATATCTTATATCTAGTCAACAGAAGAAGTATTCCAACATATCCTCGATTGGGAAGATGAGACATGACTGAGCATCGTATTGCTTGCTATAGGTTTAGGATGCTCATAACGAGAAAAACTGTTGGTGAACAAGATCGACGGAAGTTGTCTTAAACAAGGCATGATCAGTGGGAACTGGGAACAGGCACTGCAACAATTCGTTACTGTTGTGCGTGCAAACGGCGCGTGTGGGACAGCCTCTTTCCGGGGATAGAGCGAGGTGGCTCACCGGACATCATCCTTCCTCCTCTGATCAAGCGGCGGTCGAATCAGGCCTGGGTCAGTGCCGGCTAGACAACGACTGGTCGCCCCCTTCTACTGTGGCGGGTGGATCTAGCCGTCGTTATTCTCCAACGGCAGACGGCAACTCGGTGTATTTTTCCTCTACTGTTGACAACCATTCAGTTTATCTTCTTACGACTCCTTCAAAAGCATCCAGGCTGCAGTCGAGTGAATTGAACGGAACGAGGTGCAGGGGGAGTCATGGATGAAGTGCTAGAGGGGCGGAGAGTGGTTGTGCTTGTGCCTGATGGGTCTGGACCTGCGCTTCTCAATGAGAATTCATGCCAAGGGATGGTGGAATCTCTTCGTTTTGTGGCGGTGCGCCGACGGCCTCGAGGTCGACGAGACCTGTTGCCTTCCTCTTTTCCTTCACTGATGAAGCTTCGAGCCAAGCCGAGTCGACAGACTTGTTTTTCAGGCTCGGTTTCCGGTTCGCTCCTGCGGCCTGTGAAAGCCGTGCGCGTTGTTAGATTAACCACACGTCATTAATCTAAACAGAACTGCACAAATCAGTTTTAGATCATCTATAGAGAATTTTTTTCCACTCAGCACCCTCATCGATCGGTCAATGATAAGTGCTGGTGGCAGCGCCTCTCCGGCTCTCCGGCAACACTCTGGCCGCATCGTATTCCTTGTGTGCCGATCTCCTGATGTGTGATCTCCTCCCTAGCGAGATTACATAAATAAGTGAGCTTTGAGATTCCAAAATAAATAAATAAACAAAGTTACGTGGAAGTAATTTCCATGGATTAGCACGAGAGAATTTGCTGACCAATTGACTTTTATAATGTCCTGAATTGATCAAGATCAGGAGGCTTCGATGACTTGGTAGAAAAGTAGTTTTGAAATTGTAGATTTATTTACTCTCTAAATTATGTTAGCAGAGAGGATGGTGGATGTTTCTTTTACAGCATGGTCAACCAGCATATATGAAATAGGTTGGACGAAAGCAGATTAGCATCATGCGTCAGACAAATACGGTTACACGCCCTTTGACCTAGTAACTGTAACAGTTGAATAAAGAAAATCACCTTTGGACGCATAGCGCCGACCGCCGAGCGTTACCGTGGATAATAATAGTCTAAATAGTAGCTTTGCACGTCCGTTTCGTGGGACTCGCTAGTCTCGCCCTGCTCCCCGTCGCAAGGGAACGTAGAGACCGATTTGCCTTTCGCAAGTGTATAAAACAGAACAGACACTGCTGAGGAAGGCAAAACACGGTACCGGCAAAACAAAAACAGATAGTATAGTACAATGGAAAAGGCGAAACACGGCAGCAGAAAATTCTCTCTCGAGAGTAAACCAACATTTTCAGGTATAATGTACCTCTCACTCTCAGCCTCAGGCAGCAACGAACTTAGCTCCTGGACCACGCCAAAGGACGTCGCACTCTGTAAATCTGGATACGGCCAGCGGCTCACGGGTTGGGCACACAGCACAGTGCACACCCGGCAGCACATCGACCTCAAGGGTGCCTCGGCTCGCGTCGACGCTCTGCGTCACACATAACACCCGATTCAACTGCCGCGATCGACGCGCGCTCCTGTAAAAATATTCTTCTTGTTTCGAGTCGCGTCATTTGCTAAATAAAAATCTGACACTAGTGTTTTCTTTCGAGTTGATTCACGCGAGAACAACTACCGAAATTCGATTCGCCTAACTTAGCTGCAACTCAATTTTTAAAATGAGCATGTCTGCCCGAGCAGAAAACAAAATTGCAGCAGCAGGATTCGCTGGCCGCTGTTGCTACCTGTCCCAGATGAACAAAAAGAGATTTTAGACTTCATCGAACACGCGAGTCATGTTTCACATGATTAACCACACCATGTCATTAACATTTATTTAGACGAACAAAAAGAGATTTCAGACTTCATCGAACACGCGAGTCATGTTTCGAGTGATTGACACCATGTCATTGACATTTATATAGATTGTAAGAACAAAATAACAATGATGACAGAGAACAAATAGAACGAAGCAACTGACTCGACTCGAAGAAAGGAGAAATTACACTTGTAATTGCTGCTGACATCCGACTGCCATGAACACGAAAGTGAACCGAAGAAAAGCGCGAACAAGCAGTTTTTATTATCCAATCCGGTGCCGACACCGAGGACGGACGCCCGTCCCACATCAATGGCTTGTTTCACACCTTGAAGCTGAAGCTGAGGAACTTGTTGAGCCCCTTCCACCCGCCGCTGCCCTTCCTCGCAGGGCTCGTAGTTGCTGCTGCCTCTGACCCGGGCTCCTCCGCGGCGGCGTCCTTGCGCGTCGCCTTCTGCCAGAGCAGGAAGCTCCGGCACCCGTTGAAGCTGATCCTTTCATCGACCTTGAGCGCTGCACGACACGGACGGTAAAAATCAGAACAGATCAACCTCGGCTAGGAAACGTACAAAAATTCTCCGAGCAGATCGGATCGGGAACGGATGGCGCGTGAGGTGGGTGGGACCACGTACCGTCGGATCCGCCGTTGGCGGTGTAGAGGAGGAAGTCGGCGGGGTCGGCGCCGAGCAGCGGCATGCGGCCCTCGCGGGCGTAGCAGCGGAGCGCGGCGCGGATGAGCCCGGCGACGGTCTCGCCCTCGTCGACGAGGAACCGCAGCGGCCCGGCGCTGCCGAGCACGGTCACCGTCACGAGCACGCGCGCGCGGGCGCCGGACCCGAACCCGGCCGCGGCCTTGCCGCGGGACTCCACCTTCCTCAGCTTCATCGGCAGCGTCGAGGGCACCGCGACAGCCATCGGCGGTGGTGGTCAAAAAGAGAATCGAGGACGCAATTACCAATCAACCAACCAATCGGATTCGCCTCCTCCGAGCTCCTTCGCCGGAGAAGAAGAAGAGAGAAACAGGGGAAAAAACTTGGCGACCGAAGGAAAATTTTCAGCTGTGGGGGACGGAACCAGAGCGCAGATCGTGGTCCGCGAGCCCGCTGCCGGTCGCTCAGGGGTCGACGCCGATGCAGCGGTGGTACCAGCCCTGCATGCAGCAGCCGAAGCCGCGGAAGGAGACCTTCTCCGGCTGCGGCGAGGCGGCGGACTTCGCGCGGGCTCCCACCATTCACAAGCGCGGTCTCGTCGTCTTCACGGAGCGGCGGCGGGGCGGGGGAGATCCGCGGATGCGTTTGCTTCTCGCAGGGCAACGGCGGTGGCGGCGGCTGCGCGAGGAGAAGAAACAGAGGAGACGCGTTGGGTTCGGTCTGAAGAGTCGTGCGACGAGGCAACGGGGGGACGGAGGAATATATCAGGCGCGGCGCGTGGTGGGTGGGGTGTCTCGCGTGGCCACGGAGGTGATCCGGGCCGTTGGTGGATGGGACGGACGGTGGATGCGGGTATCGGGGTGGTTCGGGACTATCCGGGGACGGCAGGGTTTCCTTTCTTCTATCGCCGCGCTTGCTTGCTTTGCTTGGTAGGGTTACGTTGTGGTTTCCTTTTTGTTCGCCGGGCGCGTTGCGGTGGGACTTGCACGGCCTTTGTGGATCTTGCTTAGGGGCCACGGAGAAGCTGCCCAGATTTCGGAACGTGCGTGATTGTCCTTTCTCGGCGGCATTGTAGGCCGTCCGTGAGATTCATATAGTAAGTAATGTCTCGTGGTCCTAATTGTCTTGCAATCTTTAAAATAAATAAATAACAAATTACATTGTAGAAAAAAATAACTCCATTTTTTAGAAAAAATAACTTAGTGTGGTGTTCTTTTGATTGTATGAAATGTAATGGTTAAAATCACTCGCTTGGTGATACACATATCAATCAAAAGGGCTTAAAACATTTGGTGGGACAAAAAGTCTAACAATTCAATCTACTTTATCAACTGATTTTCTATTTTAGTTCATGTACTCACTTTCCACTCATCATCAACGAACACTAGGATCGAACGAGGCGAGTCCCGTTTTAAATTTTAGACTCGTCTCATGGAATATTATAGTGTACTTATACCAAGGTTTTAAATATCCTGCTATAGTTGCGGCAGTCCGCTATAGACTTTTAAGACAATGTACCACTATTTAAGTTCATGTACAATTTAGCCGCCATCTCCCGCTATAGCCCAGCTATTAGCTGATTTGGAGACATACTTGCTAAACCTCGTAGCCCGTTATTTATAACATTGACTTATACTAAGTAAATACCTATGGTTTTCAATTGGATATAATAAAACCTTACCAAGGAAAAAAACATACTTACTAATGTAATTGAAATCTATGGCACTAGTCGTGTTCGCGTGCACATAGTAAAATAGCATTGCTTACTGCAGCCAGCCACAACTAGGGCCCTTCTGATCACATCCTATAATTATTAGTGATAACAGACGATAAATGAATGGTGTATACAAAGTTACAAGTAATTCCCTATCATCGTATATAAATGAAATTGTAGTTTTCTCTATTATTTCATAGAATACAATATAGAACACCAGTAGCATTTAGTTACTTGAACTTATATTGTTATACTTAAGCATTCAATGCATTTCTTAGTTCTAATATGTATGGCTTAATACTTGAGACTATGGAATAAGTTTTGAAAGTATTTCTTAATTTCAATATGTATTATGTCATCAATTTATTTATATAAAATAACATAAAATTATTTAAAATATAAATGAATACAAACTAGACCCTTTGTACATAAGATACCGACAAAGTTGGCGTCGGGTAGGGGGCTCATGCCCCTCCATTAGAGCACCGACAGTGTTAGTAACAAGTGAAACATAGAGAGAAAGAAATGAACCAGGAACGTTGTAGAAATTGAATCATGGTTGTCACAGAGAAAATAGAACCACATGTATTGTTGGGATGAAACCACCACCAAGAGAATAGAAAATTGTACTTTTGACGTATGTACCTTATATGGATTGTGATTGGTCGTACCAGTATCGGGCAAAGTAAAGTAGTTGTTTAATCATTGGTGAGAATCCATCCACATTAAAGGTATGAGACCGTAAAAATTCGAACCGAATCATACTCCTTTGGTTCGACGGAACATTGCGGTATGCTCTTACGTATGGTGAGTGGTGAGAGGATACGCCCTTGCAAAGGAAAAAAAAGGATGAGAGGATACTTCTTCAGCGTGAAGAAACTACTGAAAATACACGTGCTAAGCCCTTTTTTTTTTCAAATGACGTTCTAGATTGCTGAATCTAAATGGAAGAGACAGGCCCGCTTGAAGGAAATAGTTACACGGGCTATGACGATTGTGAAAGCACGGTTCGCTTTGTACCTTTCCTTGTCGTGTTAGACGGCGACGCAGCGCTCCTCAAGTTGTAATACAGAGCGGCACGGATTCTTGACTCTGCCGCCGCGTTTTATTTTGACTTTGCTGCGCTTCTATTGGGATGGCCGACGAGGAGGACTGGAGGAGGTTCAGGGCATCTGCGCGAACGATGCCACCGCACCCCCAACCCCATCCCCGTCTCCGAAAAGATGGAGATGTTCCCCGTAGAAACTCGCTCGCATACGCCATACGAATATTCTCGAAGCCCCGGCGCCGATCGAGCTGGTCTCATCATGTGGCCTCTCTCTGCGCAAGCGCCACCGAACGAACGTGCAGCGTAGCGCAGCGATCAGATCTGCTCTCCGATCCGCCGGCGTCACTGGCGGTGATGAGATTTGAGATAAGCGCGCGCACGTATTCCTTCCCCGCCGCGTCACGCTACGAAGTACGGACGCAGGAAGTTGGCCGGTCCTATTCGCGTATCTCCGCAGCCGCCAGCTAGCCGCAGAAGAATCGCCCAACTAATCATGCGTGTTACGCGGCGCCGTACGCGTGGCCGGACCCAACCGGCGCCGCGTTGGCGTCTCCTGCGGCCACGCGCCCACGCCGGCGGGCTCAGCGCCGCGCACGTATCAGTATGAACACGGCGCCGCTTCCGCACGCACCGACCCTGCTCGGTGTGCGCCACGCCGTGCAGACGGACAGAGAGTGACGGGGCCGATAAGTAGGCGACAATTCCCGTCGGTATCGGCAGTGCGCTCCGCGGCCGCCGCGTCGCCGGAACTCGACGGAGGACCGCCGGCTGTTTCCCGGTTCGCGCAGCAGGTTTTCGACCCGCGCCGTCCGATTTGTACCAAACCATCGCATATGCTTGCCGAATTATGCGCTCGACGCAAATGTGCAGCGACGGCCGCTCCAACCAGCTGGCTCGTCCGGTCGCCGAGCACGTGATTTCGACGCCATTTGCTGCTGCTGTGTTGGACGCGCCGGCCGGCGGCGATACAGCTGACCGCTAAGCTGATCGAAGACGGCAGCGACCGTCGATCGGGTCGTCGTCACGTTTTGGTCCTCCTCGGCCGGCGGCCGGGGTGCCGTGGCACCTAACCCTGCGTCAGTGCGTCGTCTCAGAGCTCTGTGCACGTGACGAGGACGATGAGTGGCCGGCCACCCAACCGGGTTACGCGTGGCCGGGCTCGATCTACACCTCATCCCCGTCCCGGTGGATCCAGCTCCGCCTGGCTGGCCTGGGTAGCCGATGCATCGGCGACACCGCTCGCGTGACGCGTCGTTTCGGGTGTACACGGCACGCACCTCAGCCGGCTCTGGCTCTGCTGCCCTGCCCAGTGCCGGGCGCAGCTGTGCTTTTTGACCTGGCGCGTGGTGGGTGGGAAAACAGACCACCTGGTGAACGAAAACGACACGAGCGAGGCCACGTTGACGGAGTTTAAAATGGCGACGAGGAGATTCTGGATGGGTTTACAAAAATGTTTACTAGTTAAGTTGCTCGTTGGCACGATGGTGGCTACATGCCACCTACTCTGCTCGCTCACCTGTACGAAAACTGTAGTACTGGTGAACGCAAAGTTGACCGCCATCTATACGTACAATTTTTTTTATAAAAAAAGGTGAAGTTGACCTTATTACGGCAATGCACACGCTGCTTCGGTACATCTACTTATATATAAAAGATGCAACCCACTAACAGATCTTAATGGCTATTTCTCTCAATCCACGTTACGCCACATCATCGTAATTAATTTCAATCATTTAGATAAAAAATAGATGTTAGAGATTAACACAATTAGTTCAATATTATAATTTTAAAGTTAATATCTTTTAATCCCACTGCAACGCGCGGGATTATCAACTAGTTTAAATTTATTGGTACAGCATCATCGTCGAAGCGTTTGTATACGCATGATATACTCTCGGCATCAATGCGCACCGTCCCTGACGTGTAACTTTGGATGTATGTAGGGAGCTACGGGTTCGTCTCTATTGCTCTTTATGTTTTTATTAATCACCGTACCATTGTCATCGAAGCTGCAAATGAAAAATCACTCAAGATCCTACAAGAGCCGAAGCAAACGAAAAATTCCGGTACAGATTAATCCACTTGCTCTAAGTTTTGCAAACGGCCAATGGTTATGTGGCGGTTTCAAAGTTTCATGAGGATTACGACGACAGGAAAGTCTTTTAAATTCCATGCTCTGAATCCACTTGACCACATGTATTGTGAAAAGAATTTCGATCCGGCTCTATTATATTCTCCGGTACAGGTACTAGGGAGAAAAAAAGGAAATCTGGAAATGGACCAGATATACATAAATGGGCTCCGATGTGGGGCTCCATAACACAGATACTGCAAGCCCAGCTCATATCTGAGCCTATTTATCATCAACTTTTTATCATATCTGAGCCCAGCCCACTTCATATCTCAGCCAATTCAGATGGATGACCACGAATTCTCAAAAAAAAAAAAAAGATTTGCTATATGTTATTTTCCGGTACACAGCAAATTAAGTGAACAATTTCATGTTTGTGACATCTTCGGGATGATCTTATGACGATGCTTATAGCTGGGCATGAAACAACAGCTGCTGTTTTGGCCTGGTCTATTTATCTACTGGCCCAGGTACGCATATGTTATCACATAATGCGCTAGTTAATTATTTACATATAAATATTTCTAATAGTTTCAATGTAGTTATACCACACTGTAACGCAGAACCCTACCAAGATGAGAAAAGGCCCAGGCAGAGGTCGATTCAATACTCAGCAGCGGGGAAGTTACCGTGGAAAGCCTAAAAAAGATGGAGTATGCTACTAATCTTACAACTGTTTTGGTTCTCAGCTACTTAGTGAAGGATAAGTGTAATGTGCTAAACATTTTTGCCATGTTATTCAATTGGCACATCATATTGCTAGTTCAAAAACTTATTGGAACCTTATATGTAATCTGAATTTAGTAGTATGTCCTACTCCCCTACATTTAGATTGAAGCCTATGATCCAGCTTTTCTTAATAAATAAATAAATTACTTCTCTATTTTCCATGGGTAGTGGTTAGTGGCATGGCATCCAACTTCTCTGTAATTATATGCATTTATATTGAAGCCTATGTTCCAGCTTTTCTTAATAAATAAATAAATTTGCTTCTCTATTTTCCATGGGTAGTGGTTAGTGGCATGGCGTCCAACTTCTCTATAATTAGTAACTACATTTATGCGTCACAAATGTATTCCCTTTCACATTTAACCTCTACATTATCCTCTAGGTACATAAAATCGATTATTGCTGAGTCTCTTCGCCTCTATCCTCAGCCACCGTTGTTGATTAGGCGTTCTCTGCGATCAGACAAATTGCCAGGTATTATCTTCAGTGTAATGTGTACAATTCTCCCTCTAATAATCTAAAAGTCGTTTTGAAGATGCACTAGGCCCCCTAGTGGGTTTTGGTGATAAATGACAAATGATTAAAAGCTCTAATGTGGTTATTGAGTCATTGTGCGGGACAACAAAATGATAGTATTCACAATATGAGAAAGTAAACCCCTCAATTAAAAAAGTTGAAGTACTCAAAGAGCCAAGATGACAAGTCTAGATTTATAGCTTCTTGAGTATAGGTGTGCCAAACTATTAAGAGGGGTGAAGCGATCTTACGTCTTCGGGAAGAATGTGCTCTAGTTTCTCAAACATCTTGGAACCAAAAATACCAACTCAATGAAGATCAAAAAGCCTATCTTTTCCTATCTTCTCCACTCCCGACGGAAGTTCCGTGCAGGCGACGTGAAGTTCCGTCGGTTCCGGAGAGTTTGGGACGGAAGTCCCAAACGTGACGGAAGTACCGTCGCTAGGGTTTGCCGGTTCGGATCTTGCTCGACGGAAGTTCCGTGCTGAGGCTGACGAAGTTCCGTCGGTTCCAGGGAGTTTTGGACGGAAGTTCTAACTCGAACGGAAGCACCGTCCTGAGTGTTTCGTAGTTGACCTAATGGGGTGACGGAAGTTCCGCCACCCACGGAAGTTCCGTCAACACCAATTATTGGACTTGAGCAACGGCTCTTTTAGAGCCCTCACTATATAAAGCTTTGACCTAACCCGTGAGAAAAGCTGTTGGTGCCTTTTGAACTTTCGGATCTTGCTCAAGCTCTCTCTCTCACTCCTCTCCACCACTCTTGAGATCCAAAGCCATTGGAGTGAGCTCACATCTTGATTCGAAGCTTGATAGTATCAACCCAACCTAGAGCACATCTTCCCTTAGCAACTAATCTCGTTCTTCACTTGTTACTCTTGGAGATTCGTTCTCCTAGATTGGCTAGGTGTTGCCCTAGAGCTCCCAAGCTTGTGGTGAGCCTTGGGAAGTTTGTGAAGGTTGAGATTCGCCTCCGCAAGGAAAAGAATCCAAGGAAGAAGAAGAAAACCAAGTTTGACCTTTGTGGTTGCTTGAGAGGATTAGGGTTGAGAGAAACCCGGCTCTTTGTGAGCTCCTCAACGGAGACGTAGGAACCTCTTTGTGAGGGGTCCGAACTTCGGTGAAAAATCTCCGCGCCTCTCTTGTTTGTTTTTGTTGTGTGCTTGTTTGTTCATCTCTCGGGTGTATTTTTAGCCCGATCTACTTGTGTGTTGCGTGTCTACTTAATTCCTGCAGGTACAACACTCCCAAGGCAAAAAGGAAGTTTCCATTCAAGTGGAATCGTGAGTTTTTCTCTCCCTTTTCATTCCTAAGGTTTTTCATCTCACCACCACGACGGAAGTTCCGTCGGTGGCGAATTTGACCTAGTTGTTTTTAAGTGTTGTAATTTCGGGATTTTATCTAGATTGCCTATTCACCCCCTCTAGGCAACTTTCAATTGGTATCGGAGCAGGTCTTCTCGAGAAGAGCTTAACCGCTTGAGAAGAAAAGATGTCGGGGAATTAGTTGGAGGGGACAAAAGTCCCAACAAGAGAGGGGACACCGATGAGGAAAGAAATCCATTTGCCAAGGATGGTACAAGTGGTGGGAAGTTGGACACAAGGTACAACTTCAACTATAATGATGTGGCCAATGTGAATAGTGGTGGTAGTGGACGACTACCGTGGTTTGACGGAAAAGATTTTAGTTGGTACAAGCATAGGATGAAGATGTACTTGCTATCAATTGGTCCGCCCGTGTGGGAAGTGGTTGAGAAAGGATATGTGATTGAGAATGAGGAGAGACACACCGTCATGGACAACATCAACATACATCGCAATGCGCAAGCCGTGTCGGCAATGCTCTCGTCTTTGAGTGCTAAAGAGTACTCCAAGGTATCCCGACTAGAGAATGCCAAAGCTATATGGGACAAGCTCATTGCAGTTCATGAAGGAGTCGATGTGGTGAAGAAGTCAAGGATGCAAGTGCTTGAAAAATCAATTCAACTTCTTTGTGATGAAGAAGGGTGAAGACCCTCAACAAACACATGATAGGCTCTTGGATATTGTGAATGAGCGAAGGTCACTTGGAGATGACGTGAGCGAACAAGAAGTGAATCTCAAGCTTCTAATGTCACTAAGAGTGTGGAACTCCACACTTTGCACCATCATTGAAGAAAAGGAAGGATTTGATAGATTCTCCACGGATGAAGTAATTGGGAGAATCCTTGCTCACAAAAGCCGTGATGATGAGGGGAAGAGAGTGAGTGTGCTAATTAGGGATGAGAGCACAAGCAAGCAAGATGTGGCACTCAAGGCCAAAAAGAAAGAAGTTGTGGAGGTAGACCAAATTGAGATTGAAGAAGACAATGAAGAGCTTGCCTTGTTTGTGAAGAAGTTTGGT
>JAUNZO010001403.1:0-14919 GCA_031894775.1 Chloris gayana | reverse complement strand
TGCTCAAAAAATTAATTGTTCGTGCATGCCTCTGCAATTTTTTAAAGGTAGGCAGGTAACCTACCACAAGAGTCTTCTTAAAAGTCTCATAGCTTCAAAGGATTTTCTTGAACACACATCGATAGTGGGAGAGCGAGAGTTCTGTCACATCTCAAAATTCTAAAGTACTCTCTAAATTCAAACTTTTTACTACAGAAAATGTATTCAATGTTGTTCTTAAATTTTAACAAAGGTTTATCATTTTATGTAACAAAGGTTCTATTTGAATTTTACAAATTTACCATTGAGGTTATTTGATTATGAAAATGTTTATTGAACAAAAACCTTCGATTATTTTCAATGAATGCATTTGATTTATCAAAATGGTTTATTGAGTAAAAACCTTTGATTTACGAATAATAATTTATTTTACAAATACTTTTGATTTATGAAACCATTTATTTAACAAATGATTAGTTTTTGTTTAAAGTATTTTATCAAGGAGTTTTCACTACCAAAACATTTCAATCAAATAAAAAGAGTTTTATTGAAAGTGGTTTTGAAACCAAATTATTTTCATACTATCTTTACCTAATTAAAAGAAGATATAAATTAGGCTATATAATATATAAGTATATAGTTTGTTGCATTCATGCTGGAGTATATGCATTAGGTTTTATTGTATAGAAAAATGTGTTTAAAAATCGATTAGAATACGATTTGGATAAGCATATGAGTTAGAATTTGAGATAGAAAAGGAAAAGGAAGAAACCATCTTCCTTGGGCCTAAACCAGCCAGGCCAGCCCTTAACTCTCTCGTCCCTCTCTCACCCGCACTAGCCCACAAGGCCCATGAGTCGGCCTAGACAGCGCTAGGCCTAGCCCAACCCCGTCATCCCCTACCTGCAGCCACCGCCACCACCGTTGCACGTCGGAATCGGACACACCGCCGCCTCCCTTGCCTCCCGCACTCCCCGCTAGCCGCAAAGCGTGCGCGAAACACCCACCATCAACACCCCTCCTTGAACCCCTCTTCAATCCCAGACAAACAGCCGAAACGCCCCCATTAACGCCTTAATGACCCTAAGAGCCATCAATGGTCAGCTGTTGCCCGGCCACCCCCGCCCCTCCCTCTCGCCTATAAAATGGAGCCCGTGACGTCGCTGCATCCTTTCCCCACTCCCGCACGAGCTTCGTCCCCTGCACTCGAGAATTGTCCGCCACTCGTTGCCATAGATGTCGCCTTGCGAGCTTGTCGCCAGCCACGGAGAAGCCGCCACGGACGTCATCGACCCCGTGTCAAGCTCCGTAAGGCAACTCCGCATGCGCTTGTGCTCGTGCAACGCCAAGCCGATGCCCGAGCCTCCATCGCAATATCGTCGGACCACTCCACTACCGCCACCTCAACGCACATCCATGTAGAGCCATCCCGGACACCGATGACCCCATGCCGAGGACTACCACACGAAATCGCCCCCGACGAACTAGTTTCGTCACAGTTCACTCTGCGACACCGCCGAAGAACCATCGCCACACCTCGCCGTCGTGGACCCACCTCCGACCAACTCCCGACATGTGCGACCCCCTGGTAAGAACCCCCACGTGCTCCTCTCGGTTTTCCCCTTTTTTCGTCGAATTTGGCGCATCCTAGTAGCACTTGCTCCACCGAGCTCCGGTGAGTCCGCCATGGCGTCGTCACGCCGATCTACCATCGGCTACCACCTGCGCCACTTGCCTCATCCCTCACCGCCTGATCTCGTTCGGACGGATGAGATTAGAACCCCTGAAGGGGTAAGTTCCTGTTCCACGGTAGACCCATGGACCTTGCGCCAACCCCCGTCTACGAGCCCCATCAACCCAGTCCACAATCATTTTCATACCTTTTTCCATACTTGTCCTTGTTGCTTGGGTGGAATTAGATGTAGATTTGGGTACGTCATGCTTTGCTTGCTATAATTTAAGGATAAATGCTTTAAGTTATACCTGTGAATCTTGATGATGATTCTCAAGAATGATTGCTTGTGTTGGTAATCTTCTTAGTTAGGAATCTAGACAGACCGATTTTATTTGGTATGGTGCCATCGTGCACGAGACTTGGTTGGTGGTTGTACCTGTTCCAGATTCTAAGGACCGGTTCTTGGAGCGATTCACCCAGGACAACAGTGCCAACACAAGGCTGGTATGGGAAGGCTTGGCTCGAGTATCTAGGTAATCTCCTAGTCTCGTATGAATATGGGGGCACGGGGATGGACAGGTACGAGAGGGTGGTCTTATGACCCGCAAGGCACAAGAGGGGGCCTATAGGTGGACAGGGTACTTAAAGGTAGTCCCCTATCGGTGAAACCTTAGTAGGTGCATACGTACTTGGAAACCCTAGTGCAAAGCTTCGCGGTGATCTCCTGGCTACATACTTAAGGAAGTGTGTACGTGCTTGGCTAGCATA
Source organism: Chloris gayana (assembly GCA_031894775.1). NCBI lineage: Eukaryota > Viridiplantae > Streptophyta > Magnoliopsida > Poales > Poaceae > Chloris > Chloris gayana. The sequence goes on along the minus strand of JAUNZO010001403.1, from coordinate 12,497 downwards.
GCAAAATGGGGACTTTAGTCCAACCGGAAACAGGGGACGAAATCACCGACTTGTGGGTAAAGTGATACAACATCTGCAGAGTGTAAAACTGTCATGACGGTCGTGCTCAATGTCAAGAGCGGCCTAGAATTCTCACTTGATTAGGGGGCATGGATGGGAGGTTATAGGTTGGAAAGGGTGGATCGGATGGTGGATTGCATGGTGATGTTGGATGGCTATGATGGGATGGTTGGATTAAAAAAACACATAGCAAATAGGATGCTTAATTAATGAACTAGACATAGGTGCTCTCTATGCAATGAAACCTCATGTTAACCTTTCTTGACTTAGCCAAACATGTCATACTTTCCCCCACTTGCTGAGTATGTAATGTACTCAAACATTGTTGCTTTCCTCTTTTGCAAATCTTGTTGCTGATCGAAGCCAAAGACCGAGCTGGACCCTTGATGAAGATAAGGAGGGAAGAGCTAGGCTTGTGGTCTTTCGACCGATTGTCTATGGGAGCTGAAGGACACCAACACTTAGATATCCTACTGCAATGTAATCTTTTTTATTTAGACCTACGAGTCCTTATTGTAATAAAGTTATCAAATTAATAAAGATATTGTTCTTTTATCACATTAATTGTCCTGTGTGCGTGAAACTTGATCCCGGGCACGCATACAGATTGCATCCGGTTTTGTTCATTAAAACCGGGTGTGACATGTTCCATACACATATCTGATTCTCATAGTAAAACCATTTATTCATAGTGAAACTATGGTAGCCGATGTAGCTAAAAGTAAGCGATGTGCCAAACTCTATTGTAAGAGAATCTTTGTTGCTATTTCTCATATTTTGCACTGGTTTTCTCCGACATAAACCATCAATCACCCCTAGCCACAGTATAGACTTACCACTTGTGTGATATAACAATGGGAAAATGGTCATTAGCTTCATGAGGAAGCTGATAAAGTTTTATTCATGTGAGATAACATATACCTTATTAATCACATCATAAGGCACCAAACTAGTTCAAATTTGAGTTCCTATATCATTGGCTTCAAAATCTTCATAGAACCTTCTTGATCAGTACTAGGCAATGATAGCCTCTGCAGTTGTCTATTTCAATAAACAATGGTTTGCTAGACAAGATAATATTTTAGAAAATAAATATATACCTTGGTTACATTCATGGGGAGTCCCAACCGCTATCAAGAGAAGATGGGCCTTTTAAAGTAGCAGCAATGGGACACGTATCGTTTCTCGGCAAAAATGTCTATCCAAAGTTCGTAGGTCAATGGAAACCTAACAATCCAATGCATGATCAAGCTAGGGAGTATATTGTCCATTTATGATATTCTTACTCATGGTAAAACCAAGCATGGTGGCTGAAGTGTGGCTACAACCAAGCAAGTGTGTCATCCTCAATTAAAGATTTGTTCCATCCACATCATATAGAACTGCCATTGATCAAGAGGTAATGGTGGCGTAGAGTTATTACAAACCGTAGAGCAGAAATCAATGTAAGATTGTGGTTACATTTGATGAGGTAATGCAAAAAAATAAAGAAATATTTTTTTGTTATTCACACACAATTTTTAGGTATTTTGTGCATGTGTGTGAGTGCGTTGGGCTGTCACGGTCTAGCTGGTGAGACAAAGGCTCTAATGGGCAGCATGTATCTTTTTAGTGGACCTTTGTGTTTTGGCTCCACCTAACACATGAATTTGAGTATTTGACCAATATCTTGTTCGATCCTATGCAGTGCTATTAGAGTCGAACCAAATTAGCGGTACCATGCAAGAGGTTTAGGAACAAGTCTTAATTTTAGAATCCGGAACTGCGAGAGGTTCTTTGTAACAAGCTAAAAAGACTTAATGCATTTTAAGCATTGATGAAGGTATCATTGCCTTACTACATATGACCTTGCATGATATGATCTGGATTGTGAAGGTATGGAAAGAGTGAAATGAAGGCAGCAAAACAAGATGTCTGTTATTGCCCCTAGTGCACAAACCACTGCAATTAGCAATTAGCTGTGAAGGTGAAGCCGAGTAATGAACATTTTTTTATGAGAGGCAAGGGCACTGTGTGAAGACAACCTTCTTCTTTGCAATAGCTTAGGCTAGATCAGCCCGATCATAGCCCATTTGATATGGAGATTAAACTATTTGACATTTCAAGTATTTTTAATATGGCAGCCCTGGTTTTGCCTTTCACACAATTGAAGTGCTCATGAGTCATGAATGGATGACAGCTGATAATTAGTACTATCATGTAGTGAGGCAAAGTGTCATACCATCGCAAGTTCTCCAATGGCAGACATATATATCATATGTATCAAGTGTTTGGGCAAAATCCCTTAGCAAAGGACATTCTTGATAGTAAACACACCCACAACAAGAGAGGCCACATGTGTGTGTGTGTGACTCGCTACGTGTCTCACGTGGGCTAATATGGCTGATGTGGCCCAACTAACTGCATCAAGGAAGGTTTACAACCCAAATAAACCCCAGCTACGGACAAAATACTTTGTTACTGGCTCCACGTGCTACAACACCTTGCCTCCCGCACGGCTCGCATTTTTCTCGAGTTTTACCTCGCCCTGCGTTCCTCCATCTCAGCAATCCATAGCTCGATCTTGGAACACTTTGGCCGATAATAGTTTTTAATTCTGTTGAGTTTAAAAAAAGTATAAAGAGGTTCAGTGAACAATTGCTCTGTCGTGTCAGTTAAAAACCTCTATTTTCGCAATCTCGCTCGCTACTGTGTCAGGTCGGTGAGGGCCCACGTGGCCCAACTAAGTGCATCTAGGAAGGTTTACATCCCAACCCAAATAACCCCCAGCTATGGACAAAATAGTCCGTTACTGGCTTCATGCGCTGTAACGCCCACTCTGGAGATTACACTGTGCATACATATCAATCCCTGAAACAGTAGTTGGTACACACATAGATGATAGAAATTCGATACAACAACCTTTATTGATTTCTCAAAGGGAAATAATTAGGGGATACATGGTCTGGATTACATTCAAAGAGGTGGATAGACCAACCTCACATAGAAGAAAACATACTTGGAAAGTATCATAAACTCCACAGACAACATCGAGCGAAGGACGCGACCTACTCCTCATCCTCGTAGTATTCTCCGTCTTCGTCCGAGCAAATAAGCAACGAGTGAGTACATAAGGTACTCAACAAGCTCTACCACTAGCAAGGGATAATATACATGCAATCTGGTTGTGGTCAAGGTAAGGTCGAGTTTTAGCGGAAAGCACGGATGCGAGAGCTTACTATAGAAGCAAAGGGGTTCTTGAAGACTAAAGCATGTTGTAATTTTAGTTGGTCGGACCTGGGGGAGATATTCATCGATCCCGACATTTCCCATTCTTTTTAAATGAGTCTTCCGGCCGAAGGTCATAACAGCTACGGCACTACGAGGCCAACACCATTTCCAAAACTCACGGGCACAAGGTTGCCCACTCACACATCAACGATTTCATATTTGTGGCTAATTAACGAGAGCTCAAGGTTGGTGTGTCAATACCATGACAACGGACATCCGGATAGTTTCATAGACACTTTGCAGAGGTTGGTACACTTTACCCACAAGCTATATGTTCTTAGCTATGGAACACATAATGTTGCCACTGCAACTAGGCACGCCCACAAGTCCACCCCGAATGTCCAGGGAAATCCGACGCATATGACTCCAAGCATACCGTCCTACACATGTGCCAAGTACTCGTACTTCACCAAATAAAAGATTCCCTAGACCTCCATCATCTACTACACCTGGTAGAACTTCTTGATACGTAACACAAGGTTTAGTGCGCAGTCCTACCCATAACAGGTTCTGTGTTGTACATTAAATCACCAATTTGGGATCCGAAGAACTGGTCCTTATATGGCAGGGCAAACACTTGTCCATCGCAAATGGACAGCACCTAATCATTAAGTACTCTACACCGGTATTAGGAGTTTCACCCACGGCCTGTAACATTTCCCACCAAACTTCACCTTAACACAGTTGGTCTAATCACCCACTCATAAACACACACCACCAAACACGTTTTCACACATTTTCATAAACAAGGTGTATGATGATAGATAGTAACAGTTCCTAAGCCAAGTACTCGTACTTCACCAAATAAAAGATTCCCTAGACCTCCATCATCTACTACACCTGGTAGAACTTCTTGATACGTAACACAAGGTTTAGTGCGCAGTCCTACCCATAACAGGTTCCGTGTTGTACATTAAATCACCAATTTGGGATCCGAAGAACTGGTCCTTATATGGCAGGGCAAACACTTGTCCATCGCAAATGGACAGCACCTAATCATTAAGTACTCTACACCGGTATTAGGAGTTTCACCCACGGCTCGTAACATTTCCCACCAAACTTCACCTTAACACGATTGGTCTAATCACCCACTCATAAACACACACCACCAAACACGTTTTCACACATTTTCATAAACAAGGTGTATGATGATAGATAGTAACAGTTCCTAAGCTTGATACTACAATATTATTAACATAGTTAACAATACATCTAGGTTGATTCTAGTGTTCTAATGACAATCAAGGGTATAATGTCCGCATCTATAGTGATTTGAACATTATCATACAACAATTGGGCTCTAGCAAAATAGTTTCAAGGAATAATGCGTATTTAGAGTAGCTTTCTATGCGAGAATAAGCAAAGTAATAGGATCAATCATGATCAAGAAATTGATAGAGCTTGCCTCCTAACGCGTCCTCGAAGTCTTCCTCGTAGTCGGGGTCCTCGAGCTCTTGATCCCGGTTCTCCTTGTCTATAGACGGCGTTAGATTACGTAAGCTACGTCACATAAAATAACGAAGACAAAAAGTAATAACAAGGAAAAACCAAATAAAATGGACTGAAAAGGAAGGCTCCAAGGGCTAGGGTTTGTTACGACTATTCCAAGGCATCGAGAATCGCTCGAAGCGGAGCTACGGTTGAAAAGTTATGGTTGTCGGAAGTTCAAGGATGTTTTTGTAAAATGGCCATGGCAGGCTTAAAACTTATACGAGTACGTTCAACTAATTATTACTTATCAACATTTTACGTTGTCATACAATTATGGGGTTTATTGAATTTTAAACAAATTAGTAGATTTTTATCCTAAATTTTCCTCTGGACTAATCCATTGTTTGATATAGCAACTGCAAAGAGTCATTAGCTTCATCGGGGGTTTGATACACTACTACTCGTGTGAGATAATACCTTATCGTTGTCAAATCTGGCACAACATGCATTGTTAGATTATAAAACTGTGAGTTACAATGTACTTTTATTTCAATACACTTGCCCACGATATGGAGACTTCATTCGGTACTTACAAAATTGCATCATAGTTGTTCCTTTACAAAATAATCTACATCTCCACAGGTCTAAAAAATCCCGCAACAAATTGTTGCGCCATAGCTTAGGGATTCAATTCCCCCACTTTCCAGGCACTTTCTCGCACTTTCCCAATGTCGATTTGAGGTTCAAGAGCTCAGCAATGGCGACCGGGAGGAGAACAAACTGGAAGAAGGTTTTGCAAAAATACCCTGATAGAATTTTGTAATTAATCACATTAATGGTTGTGTCTTGACATTTTTACAGAAAAAACTCATAACTTAAGATAATTCAACGTTTTCATAGTTGGAAACCCACAACAGCTTTTTTTCAATCAAACGTCTTTCACAGCTGACATCTCATAGTTGCTTTTTCATAGCCCACAACAGCTTTTTTTTTTTTGCAGCCACAGTCCAACCAAACCCTCGGTTGAATAGAACTCTGATGAGTTATTACAATATAACCTCGATACATTTAATTAGGCTAATGATGCCACAGGGATAGGCCGTGTTCTGATCTGTTTGTTTCTATTCCAAAACATCTACAATTTGGTCGAAGCTTATCAATTCAAGTTTCACTAGTAGTGAGTTTCATAAATTATATTAGTGATTGGCATGAAATGGCTAGTAGATGAGTTTGTGTTGGATATTTGACAAAAATTTGCCAATTCTGTAAAGTTTTGTTTACAAAAAAAATAAGGCTCAATAGTTGTGTAATTAGTGTGGACTATGGTTTAAATTTAATATGACATATTTCTAATTTTTAAGAAACAAATAAAGGTAGATCCAAAACCAACCCTAGAAAAGGAACTGTTCATGATTTTGTTGTAAGAAATCTTTTTTTCTTGAACAGGCAGGAAAACTACATGTCTTTATATTTAAGGATGAAAGCAGTACATAAACAACCGGAAGAAGCCTAAATTTTTTTCACTTTTGTATTTTTCTTCGAAAGCAAAATCGGAAACGATACTAACGGAAGCGAATACAACATCAGTATTATGAAAATGTCAGAAGTGAAATTATTGCGATTAAAATAGATGGTATCAATCGGAAATCGGTATTAACAATCAAAAATATGATTCCAAGGTGTCGTAGAGATAGAAGATATGTTATAATCATTGAGTATGTGTGGTAATATAATGATGTGTCTAAATATAAATAAAAAGTGGTTTCAAAACTCAATCTTCCTTTCCTTCCCTTCTGGAAGTTAGTTAAGGTATAGTTTTTTTAGGAAAGCAAGATTACACGCATACATAGATGGAAAACAGGCCTACATATTGGAAGGAAGTAAGATTTTTGCACCAAAATTTACCTTTTATTTGAGATCGGTATTATTACTTGCCATTTGAAATGATTATCTATCAGTAAAATATGAAAATACGGAAATTATCTACGATAAGTTTTGCATTAAAACAGAAATTTGCGAAAACGGTAGGAAGAGTGCAAAATTGTTTCCATTACCACTTTCATTTTTATTTCTTCGGAATATCATTTCCACGTGTTGCGGTCAATAAAACTCAAAAACAGACATCGGTTAACCAATAATTATCATTTTTTTCTCTCATCCCTATTTATATTAAGGAGAAATAAGGGACCGTACAAAACTAACCTCGGACGGGTACACAGATGGTTTACATGCGCGCTGGTTTGAACGATACAACCTGTAAAAAAACACACCGGGTCTACTGCCTCCTGGTAGCCTCCTGGCTCCCGCCAGACCCAGAATGTGGCCTCTTCTTTGATGTCCCGTAGTATGTCCGTGTGTCTTGGCTGCTTGTTGTCAAAGACACAGGGTTCCTGTGCTTCCAGATTAGCCAGGCAACCAACATGACTAAGGAATTGAAACCTGGCCTTCTTCTCCCGCGGAACCCTTCTTCTGCTTGTTGTAATGTAAGGAATCTATGAACATGGCCTTGTCACGAAATGGGCCTTAAATTCATTATGGAACAACCCAATAGCTCAACAGGTCCATTCTACTTTGTAATCAACTTTTTTTTACAATTGACAAAGTTACCGTAGGTGTCTCAGTGTCGATATAGATATCACCTTCCACTGAAAATTAGTCAGTTCATTCACTACAATGAATCTAACCAAGTGAGTTATAATCAGTTTGCTGCTATGTGACCATCTTAATTTGATGTCTTTTGCTGCTCACGGTGTACCTCCATCCTACGTCCTATAATCTGAGAAGAACACATCTAACTTCAGTTAACTGAGGTTAGCTCTCTCTTCTTCCTTTTTGGCCAATTTCACTTGTGCAAAAGCAAAATACATGCATTCCGATCGAGCATGTCCAACTGAAGTGCTCCGGTTCTGAATGCCATGATGACCATGGTTCACATAATCGATAAAAACCAGCCGGTTATTCCGATTAACCGAAAAACGGTCTCGGTCGGCTAGACGATTTGACCGGTTAGCTAAAGAAAACTGTAGCTAATCGGTTAAATGAATCAATCCGATTTTTTGAACCTTGATGATGAACACGATGAGCTTGCAAGGTACTCGTAGGCTACAGTTGCAATGCTCACGGTGCGGAAGCCTATTCGCCAACTAGGGGTGTGTTCGTTTCCTCCTTCTAAAATTTAAGACTCGTCACATCAAAGAGAATCTTATTATTTATGAATATTTTGATCAATTTAATGATAAAACCCTATTGACAGATTGGTGCTAATTTTCGAGATGAATCTAATGAGCTTAATTAATCTATATTTTGCTAAAGTGGTGCTACAGTAACCATCTTCTAATCACGCCTTAATTAACCTTATTATATTCGTCTCATAAATTAGTCTAGAGGCCTGTAATTTGTTTTATAATTAAACTTTATTTAATACCCTTAAATAATAAGATTCTTTTTGATGTGACACTTCTAAAATTTAGACTCAGTAAACGAACACACCCTAGGTTCAAACTCTCGCCCTGATCAGACTTTTGTTTCACGGAGCCTCCTGCAACGGACAGAAATATATTGAAGGCAACAGTCGCAGCTACCTGCACCTTGTCTCGTTGTTCTTAACTTCACACGGTCAGAAAGAGAGGGAAATTATTTCAGGACCAGCACGCAGCAACAGGAAAAAAAATCGTCGCGGAAAGTTCGCTACGCTGGCGAAGCCCGTGGGTGGCGGAGCCGCGGAGGCCAGGCCCAGGGCAGCTGGGCTAGCTGTCGAGAGCAAAGAGGCAAAGGAAGTCACTAGCTTGGATTTCAGTGATCGAGTGACCACGTGCTTTCCCTACGCTGAGCAATTTTCCATGCCTGAGCAATCCTGCAAACTTGACCCGTCGATGGTGGTTCAGCCGGTCAGGCGAAAAAAAAAGCCAATTCATCTTGCACGATTCGGTTCGGCACGGCCGCGTGGCGAGCACCGGCAGCTGACGCTAGCTCATGTCGCCATCTTCCGTTGGTGAAAGCGCGTCCCACCATTGCTCTCGCCTCTACTGAACACGATTCCGCTAGGCGTAGCTGAGTGGTGAGCCGGGCCCTACAGTGTGGTCAGTCTGCTGTCCGCACGCGAGCCTTCAGCGCAAGGGCTACTTCAGTTTGCATTTTCTTGCGATTCTTTTTTCTGAAAAAAAAAGGGAACGAGAGCTGCCATTCATTAAGGAGATCATAGTGTTACATGAACTGGAGCGAATACAGAGTGGGAACAAGTAATACACAGCAGACACAAGAGCAAGACCATGAACTCAGATTCATGTAGCTATCCGTTGCCCTCTCTAATCTCCTCAGCGGCAGCTACTTGCATGAAGGATTGCTCCCTTTGATCAAATACTCTCCTAAGTACTGTCCTATTAAAAATATCGTTCTCGCTTTTCAAAAAGTTAAACCTTTTTAATTTTGACCAAAAATTATAAATATTTATTGAATATAATTAGTATCAGTAGATAGATAATTGAATCTACTTTCATAATCAATTTATTTGGAGATATAAATATTACTAATATTTTCTACAAATCTTGTCAAAATTTTAATTTTGACTGATACTGAATACCGTAACGATACTTTCAATAGGACGGAGGGACTACGTATTGTGTTCTTCCCGTTCTTGCCACCAACGGGAGGAACCTGCTCTGTCTCTTGGGCAAAATACATCCCGATCGAGCTACAGTTCTGTGCGATGCAACCTACTCGTCAATAACTTCAAACTCGCTCGGCTGACATTAAATCAACGACTGACGTGGATTCCTGTTGCGATCGGCAGCTGACAAGAACGAGGACTATAGTCACCCGCGCCCTGAAGAATTCTTCCGTTTGCTTTATCAGCCATTGTTTACTTGTGGGAGAGCTGCAAAAACGTAGAGGTGGCCGAAGAAGAGGCCGTCAGAACACGTTGTATCTTACAAACCAGACATGGAAATTGGTAATAACTAGGAGCGCACCATGTAAATTGATCGCATTGTTGATGATACTTTATCAACAATATAAGACTACCGAAATACAGTACACATACCACGTACGAGGACGGCACTCCAGAAGAACAATATCCCAAGTCCGATCGCTGAAGTTGCATACACTGCCTTTAGAAACAGTCTACAGATATGCTGCCGAACGGCCTCATCATCTGCAGCCCGTGCACCGGATTCGGATCACAATTCCCTCTTGGATTGGCCAAGAAGAGACGGAGGAAGGGGACTCACACTCGGGCCCTTCGGGGAGCGTGGACACCCGGACGCGGAGGAAGCAGTCGTACCCGACCACGATCACCTCCTCGCGGTGGATCTTCTGCCACCACCCCACCCTCACCGCCGCCCGGGAAGAGTCGTCCCAGCACCGGTCGCAGTCGACGGCGCGGTCGGCCAACCGTCTGGTACCACGTTCGTTCTCGGCCCGGCGTAGAACCACCCGTGGAACGCGTCCTCGCGGGCCGTCGAGGCGTTGGAGTCGGCGTACGAGAGGAAGCACTCGTTCCGCCACACGCCGGCGCGGCCGCTGGCGCGGCAGGCGCCGGTGACGTCCCTGGCGGCGGCGGACAGGCACGCCTCGCAGGCTCTGGTCGTGTCCGGTGAGGACGAGACGTTCGCGCCGAAGCAGGCGCCGCGGGCGAAGGCGTCCCGCTTGGCGCTGCCCACCGCTGCCAGGTTAGTGAAAGACAACACCACCGATGCAAGCCGGTGGCACGGTTACTCGCCATTGACAGGAGCCATGTCTATATCAGTGCCATTGCGGGGCGCATGCTTTTATAGTCGCGACAAGGTGCCCTGGGAAACGGAGCGGGCTTTGGTTAGATTTGTAGACTTGCAGTCGTTGATCTCCTCCAGGACAGATAAACTTGCTATTTGAAACCCAGGTAATCTGCTCATTGTCTCTAGAGCAAGAAACAACACAACCCCTTTTTATAGGCTCAACAGACCCCCACAGCATGCGCGCACAGTAGCAGGGAGAATATCTCTCGCACTGTATGTCTCACGTGGGGCTATGTTGGTATGGGAAGGACGAAGTGACATAGCACGCTCTATTTTTATCCTGAAAAAAGTATTGAGCAAATTCTTTCTATACCATTGAAAATTTTTTAACTTCTCTCTATACCATCGAAATTTTAAAAGTTCCCTCTGTACCATCGGCTTAAAATTCTATGCCCTCTATACCATTGGCATCAGTGCTTAACATTTATCTCTATTCGCTAGCTCGAAAAAAATACTTTCTTCACTCCAAAATTTATAAAAATTTATAAATTTATAGAGTAACACGTGGAGAACATTTCTTATTGTTAGAAAACGGTTTGATTCTATAATATTTTTTAATTTAAAATGGGTGAACCTGGCAAAGTGTTAAGGTTCAAACTTCAAAATTTAACTTCGAGAGTATTTCCGAACCTTAACACTTTACCATGTTCAGCGATTTCAAATTCAAAAATTTTATAGAACCAAACTATTTTTCAATAACAAGAAATGTTCTCCACATGTTACTCTATAAATGTACAAATTTTCATAAATTTTAGAGTAGAGAAATTATTTTTTCGAGCTAGCGAATAGAGATAAATGTTAAGCACGTACGCCAGCGGTATAGAGGACATGAAAATTTTAAGCCGATGGTACAAAGGGAACTTTTAAAATTTTGATGGTATAGAAGGAAGTTGAATATTTTCCAATGGTATAGAGGGAATTTTCTCAAGAATATTCCGTCCTAATCAGCAAGATTATCTTCTTTATATCCAGTTTTGCTGCACCTATTCATACTCTATATCCATCCTCTATATCAACTACCCATATTTTATTCAACCATCTCCAACTACCATCTCCTTTCATCTTCTTTTTTATTTCTATTCTTATTTTTAGCAATAGTTTAACAATCAATTTCTCAATTAAAATAATTCTTTTTCTTTTTTCTCCCTTTCTCTTTTTCTGTTCCTTTTCTTTTTTTTCTCCCTTTTTCTCTCCTTTTCCTCCCTTTCTCTTCCTCTACCTCTCCTTTTCTCCCTATCCCTCCCAGCGCCTAGCGCTCCGCGCCACTCGACCCAGCCCCGCCCCCGCCCCCTCCCGGCCGTTGTGGCCTCATCCGCCTACCGGCCTCGCGCCCCTCCTCCCTCTCCGCGCTCGCCCCACGGTGTCTCTCCTCTTCCGCGCCGATGCCGCCGACCGGCTGCCGGGGCGCAGATCCAGCCACCGGGGCTCGGATCCGGCCGCCAGGGCGCAAATCCAGCGGCAGGGCAGCCAGAGGTGAGGCGCGGGTCGAGTGGCCGGGCGGCCGGCGAAGCCGCTGTCATTCCACGGATGGACGGCAAAGCTGCTCCTGCTCCTGGTGGCGGACGGCGCTGCGGATGAACCGTCGGCATGTGGGGCCCACGCCACATTGCTGCATACCGCACCACCGCCCGCACCCTAGGAGTACCGGATGGCGTGGCGTGCCCTTGGATAGCGTGGCTCTCCCAGTAACCCGATGCACGATTTTACGCCATTGTGGTACTGAAGGACCGGGTACCGGACTGCCTCCAGTACCTAGTGCGGGTAGTCTAAGGGCAGCTCCAACGTTGCGGCAGAGTTTTTTCCTTCATAGTTGCCTTGTTTTTTTATGTGTAGCAGACGGTCCCTTTTGGGTAAGGTGAATGAAATTTTGCTAATACTCCGGTCACTTTTTTCAGACATTAGATACTGATCGAACTGTTCAAAATTTCCATTCATATGTGGCAAAGAAAATGTATCTAAAAAAAT
>JAUNZO010001402.1:0-34942 GCA_031894775.1 Chloris gayana | reverse complement strand
ACTCACAATTGCTCGGACACGCTCACGCCTCAACTGGCTAGAGGAAGGTGATGCCAATACTGCTTTCTTCCATTCACATGCGAGATATCGAAAGCGGAAAACTTGCATAACCAAGCTGCAAGTGGGGGATGATATTATCACAAATCACGACGCCATGGAAGATGCTGTCTGGGATTTTTTCAATAACCTCATTGGCACCCCTATGCACCGGACGGAGACTTTGCGGCTTTCGGAGCTATATCAGCAGACGCACAGCTTGCAGCACCTAGAGGAGCCGATCTCGGAAGAGGAGGTCTGGAACGTGGTGAAAAGCCTTCCCCTGACAAGGCGCCCGGGCCGGACGGTTTCACGGGGCGCTTCTATAAAGCGTGCTGGAGTATAATCAAAAGCGACGTGATGCTTGCAATTGGGGCAATACATGGCGGAGACACTCGGATGCTACATCAACTAAACTCGGCTATTCTAGTGCTTATCCCAAAAAAAGAGGATGCGGTCACAGTGAGCGACTATCGACCCATCAGCTTGGTTCATAGTTTTGCAAAGCTTCTGACGAAGGTCCTGGCTAATCGACTCGCGCCCAGCATGCACGAGCTTGTCTCGCTCAATCAGAATGCCTTTATACGAGGGAGATGTATACATGATAATTTCCTCTATGTCCAGCACATGACAAAATTTCTACAAGGAAGAAGACAGCCACGCATTCTGCTGAAGATCGACATTACAAAAGCCTTTGACACAGTTTCGTGGACTTTCTTGCTGGAGCTGCTCACGCACCTCGGCTTTGGAAGCAGCTGGCGATCCATGATTTGTGGCCTGCTCGCCACCTCCTCCACTAGGGTCATGCTCAATGGCCAACCAGGAGACACCATCCATCACAAGCGAGGGCTGCGACAAGGTGATCCGCTTTCCCCGTTGCTATTTGTACTCGTCATGGACGTCTTATCCGCGATCTTCCGGCAAGCGGAAAGGAGACACTTGCTGTTCCCGTTGGCATCGAGGAACATTGGAGACCGCATTTCTCTTTACGCAGATGATGTTGTGCTCTTTGCCTCTCCGGTCCCCGCTGAACTGCAGCTCATTAGATCGCTCCTGGACAAGTTTGGAACAGCTTCAGGGCTCCGGGTCAACATGCAGAAGTCCCATGTCATGCCGATACGATGCAATGAGGACAACATCCAGGTGATCAGAGACAACCTCCCTTGCTCCTTAGCCGAATTCCCTTGCAAGTATCTCGGGCTACCATTGACTCTCAGACGGCTGACAAAACGGGAAATACAAGCACTCATCGACAAGATAGCGGACAAGCTGCCGAGTTGGAAAGCGGCTCTGTTGGACAAATCCGGAAGATTAGTCCTAGTACGCTCCGTGCTAACGGCCATCCCTATCTACACGTTAATTACCACGGAGCTACCGAAATGGGCGCTTAAAGCCATTACCAAAATCATCAGAGGTTTTCTATGGAGAGGGCGCAGAGACATCAAAGGTGGACACTGCCCTATTGCTTGGGATCGAGTGGCAAGACCAACGAACTTAGGTGGCTGGGGCATACTAAATCTGGAAATAATGGGTCAAGCTTTGAAAATGCGATGGCTATGGTTGCAAAAGACAGAACCGGAGAGGCCATGGGCGCAATTCAAGATTCAAGCACCATCAAACGCTAGAGCCATGTTCTCCCTGAATACGATCTCGGAAGTGGGCAATGGAGCAAACACTTTGTTCTGGGTAGATCGCTGGCTGGATGGGAAATCAATGGCCGACCTCGCCCCAACACTAATGCAGCATGTTAAGGCGCGCGCCAGGAGCATACGGACAGTTCAACAGGCTTTACCAGGGGACGCCTGGCTTCAAGATTTCGGCCATGGTCTCCCGGTAACAGCAATTTGGGAGTTCTTGCAGGTCTGGGATGTAGTCCATGAGGTTGAACTTCAGCCGCAGCAGAGTGACACCCACAAATGGAGACTTGCCGTTTCAGGTAAATTTAGCACTCGCTCAGCGTACTGCAGCTTCTTCATTGGCAGCACCGGTTATGAGCCCCACCGGCGACTTTGGAAAACCTGGGCTCCCCTGAAGGCCAAGCTGTTTCTCTGGATGGCGATGACGAACCGTTGTTGGACAGCCGATCGTCTTGCCAGGAGAAATCTTCAACACCCAGCTGCTTGTCCGTTCTGCGATCAGCACCAAGAAGACATTGAGCACATCCTAATCCAATGCGTCTTCGCGAGGGAGATTTGGTTCCGGGTTCTGAGCAGTTGCCATCTGCAACACATCAGCCCTTCGGCAGAAGACACCGTCCAAGACTGGTGGTGGCGAGGGCAGCGACAGTTAACCAAGGACGTCAGACAGGGTTTCAACTCCCTTGTGATCCTAGTACTATGGTGCTTATGGAAGCATAGAAATCGTTGCGTCTTTGACAATATCAGACCGGCAATTCAGACGGTGCTCAGCCAAGTCCAGGAGGAAGGTCTGCTCTGGCAATTGGCAGGCGCACAAGACATGCGACTCCTACAGGGGCAGACTTCTTAGCGTTTTTTTCTCTTTGATGGTTGTATTCTTCTAGTAACAGGCGCGAATTTGCTTTTTGGCGCAATGTTGTTGTAAACCTTGCCACGTCGTGGCTTTTTTCTCCTTAATATAATGACATGCAGCTCTCCTGCGCGTTCGAGAAAAATACTGTGTCTATTCCTTTTCATAGAATTGGATCCTTGAGCCGTGTGGCTCTGTATTTTGTTTTCGTTTAAATCTTACATTAGGCATGAGTATGAAGCACTATATAATTAAGAGTGTGTTTGGCCAGTCTCAGTGCATAGTTTCATCTCACAGTTATCAAGAGTAGGAAAACATGGTACACCTTTCTTTAAAATACATCACTGCTGCTTCAAGACTGTAAAAACCCGTTTATTAATAGTTTAAAGGGATGAATACAAAAAATTAAACACCTCGTACCTCCCTCGAGGAGGACGTCAAGAAACGATGCCCGGGCCAGTTCATCCAAAAACCCGAAAATAGACCATCGTGCACACGACACCATCCTCGTTGTGCGTCTCCTGTTGCGGTCTTGTCGTCGTCGTTCACCGCAGGTTGCTAGCCACATCAGACGTACGTGTCAGATCTATTGGTGCGGCTAGGAACTTGTTTACGTCTCTCTTTAATATCGGGCAAAGACATACGCGGAAGCTTCTTTCCGTTTGGCATTCTGCATTCTTGCGTCTCCGATTCTGCATTTACGTACGGCACGAAGTAGACGAGAACAAACAGTACAACTCGAGAATAGAGGTGACGAGATTCTTTATTAATAATTCTGGTTGCTTTACAACATGCATCACCTCAACTATTTATAAGGGAAAACCCTACTGCGTGTTGAGGCTTGGATTCGATAAGGAGCCCACATGGGCCAGGAGTCCTTCTTCAGAAGGTGGGCCTGGCCCAATAAGCGTTTTACAACAACTGTCAACTAATGAAACGATTAAAATAACGACAATGCAGATCATATCTTTAGGACGCGGCTTCCCTGCTCCCCATGCATACTCCCGCCGTGTGTCTCTTATTTATTCTTGCTCTTTTGTTGTGGGTCAACAACCGTGTAAAGATGCGGAGCCGATGTGCACTGTTCCATCATGGGGAGGAAACTGGTTCCTCCCAAGTGTCCGTGACGCGGTGAGCCGCCGGCGGTGCTTGTGCCGGGTTCGGCTGCGGGCCAACACCTGCATATTGTAAAACATAAAACATCATGAGTACTAATTAATACTCTCTTCGTTTTTTTATTCATATCGTTCAGACAATTCAATTAAACTAGATAAAGAACTGGTGGGTGATGCCCCAACGACATTATTTCAAAAACAGAGGAGTATGATTTAGAAGAATTAAATTATAAAGAAGAGGTGCAGAAGGAATTACGTACTTGCACTGGTAGATTCCTTGCGGTGGCAGCTGGACACCGGCACACCCCGCTGCCGCAAGAAACATAAGACGCGTGTAGGATCCAATGGGGTGGGAAGGACCCTATTTACATCCCCACGTAGGATAGGGCACGTACAAACACAACCTGAAAGGAATAATGCTATGTCTCCTTAAAATTTCGACAAAAATCCTACAAAATGCTGATGTTTCAGTGAATTCATAGCAAGTGCTTCCTTGAATTATGCTAATTCAAAATCATGCTGATTTTGAAATTGGGCTCACAGCATGGATTTGTTGGCCTCCAATATCTCAAGTGCTACATGGACACTGTCGGTGTGTGAGTACACCTCCAAATGGGGGCCTGTCAAGGCTCCCTTGGGATAGGTTCGGGGAAGAACGGATTTGCTCGCGCGTTAGCGTGGATGATTCCAGTGAGTAAGAACACCGAGAGTTACCCAGGTTCGGGCCGCGAGATGCGTAACACCCTACGTCCTGCTGTGTGTGTATTCGAAAAGGAAGAAGCCCAAGCCCCCATTACATGGGGGTACCCCCTCCTTTTATAGGGCCAGGAGGGGAGTACTGTACAAGTACCCGGGGAGGTACCCGGGCATCCGGTGGGGGTCCGGTCCCTCCCGGAACATTCCGACACGATCCCGACACAAATCCGTTGCGGTCTCCGTCCCTTGGTTCGCGTTCCCAATCTCTCCCTTCTCATTGGCCGAGAGCCCTCCCGGCACCGTAGCCGCGTGGCTTCCCGAGACGCGGCGCACGGGGAAGACGCGCGCACGTCCTGTCGGGCCGCGACGTCGCCACGAGGCACTCGAGTGCCGCATTAACTCGGGTGGTTGGGTCGCCGGAGGAAACTACCGCGAAGCTTCGTTCTCCCTCCGGCGCTCCCGCTCCTCCGGCTTTCGCGGACTCATGGACTTCGTGGCTTCGTGGACTCCGTGGCTTCGTGGACTTCCCCGCCCGGCGGCCTTCGTCTTCGTTCGTGGGCCGAAAGCGGCCCACGCGCGGTTAGGGGGACCCCGATCCCCCTATACCGACAGACACTAACATGAAGTTTCTTCCTTGGGGTCATGGCTGAACTGGACCTCTGCCATGTAGCGGGAGTTTCTCTGCAATGAGCAGGCTATATTCTATATATACAACTTAGTGCTCTGTTTCATTTGTACTAGTATGTTCTAGTATTTCGTTACTGTGAGTTCTTTGTGTGCTGTCATTCAATTTTACATGCGTCTTCTTCGTCTTAACAAACAGAAAGCATGCATCTTTACATGGGCCAACCGAACATGAGATGCTAGAGTGCATGACGGACTGACTGACTCTGGTTACTCAGGCAAAAGAGTGTGGAAGTAAAATGTATAGGAATGCACTTGAACAAAAAATCCCGCAATAAAAAGAAATGAAAAGAAGAGAAAATTTTGAATGGGAGCCGAATCATACTTCCAAAAAGTAGCAAACTAACAATAATTTATGCAGGCGAGTGACGTGTAGGATCTATTAACGGCCATACAGGAAATCTGTGCATCTTACTTCAGAAAAGTGGTTGATTATTGTTAACTAGTTTGTCAACCCTTGCAAAGCACGGGTTAGTAATTGTGAAGGATGCATGTGTGTTCCAATTTCAAAGCAAACTATAGTTTTGGAGAAAATATAGAGTACCGTTTTACAGTAACGTTATATTGATTTAAAGTTTATTAAACATTATAAACATATATCTACTCAACCAATATGTCTTTCTGTGTCTGTGGTAGCTCTTGGCTGATGACCCCGCAGGTGCCCTTGACTATACCTCCTCCGTCCTCACAGCTATGTTCTTGCCGTTAGTGGGCGACTGTGCGTGCATGTCATGGTCAGAAGAGAGTTGACGCATTTAGTTAGGACCTATGTACATCCCATACACATCAGCATCTAATATATTACTCCATTATATAAACTACTTACTACTATAATGTAGTAGATAAAATTCAACGGGATGTGTCTACAAACAAACTAAAGAATGGGGTTTTGAGCTAGGACCGAACTCCCACCGATGTCTCCTCTAAGGAGCCCTAGGGTACGCCACCACCATCACGGTTTGGACCCCTCTTTCTCCTCGTCTCTAGCGATCTTGATTTAGAATTTAGGTTTACCCATATCAATTTCTTTGGTGTTAGGATCTTGGTGTTTTCTTTTCCGCTCCGAAGAGGTTGGGTGTTGTCGGTGTGTGAGCACACCTCCAAATGGGGGCCTGTCAAGGCTCCCTTCGGATAGGCTCGGGGAAGGACGGATTCACTCGTGCTTAGCGCGAGATGATTCAAGCGAGCAAGAACACAAGGGATTTACCCGGGTTCGGGCCGCAATGGATGCGTAATACCCTACGTCCTGCTCGTGTGTGTATTCGAATGTTGTCTGTCTCTTACATGGGAGTCCCCCTCCTTTTATAGGGTAAGGAGAGAAGTACTGTACAAGTACCGGGGGTACCCGGACGCCCGGTGGGGGTCCGGTCCTTCTCGGGATATCCCGACACGATCTCGACAAAATCCGTTGCGATCTCTTCTCCTCGATTCGGGCTCCAAGCCTCTTCCATCCTATTGGCCAAGAGCCCTCCTGGCGGCTGTAGCAGCGCGGCTTCCCGAGACGCGGCGCATGGGGAAGACGCGCGCACGTCCTGTCGGGCTGCGACGTCGCCGCGAGCACTTGAGTGCCGCATTAACTCCGGGTGGTTGGGGCGCCGGAGGAAGCTACCGGGAAGCTTCGTCCCCCGACGCTCCCGCTCCTCCGGCCTTCACGGGCCTCGTGGGCTCGTGGGCCTTGAGGACTTCCTCATCCCGCAGCCGCCGTCTTCGTACGTGGGCCGGAAACAGATCCATGCCCGGTTAGGGGGACCCCGATCCCCCTACACCGACAGGAGCCCCGGCCCCGATCGCCGACCCGCGGGGTCGGAGCGAGGATTGGGGCCACCCGTCGGCGCCCGGTGCCGTCCGGGTTACTCCGAGGCGCGGCTCTCAAGGGATGGTGCCGATTGGGCTGCCGAGGCACGACCGCCCCGAGACGTCGCGTCGCTTCGGTTCGCGTGCGGTAGGCCCGCCCGGTGCCTGCGCTTAAGTACGGGGACGGCCGGTTGCCCAGGGCACGTCTCCCACTTCGCCTTTTGCCTCCCCGTCTCCTCAACTTCTCTCTCGCTGCTGCACTCCCTTTCGCTTTCTTCTCCGCCGATCCGCGCCGCCGCTTTCGCCGCCGTCGTTCCCTGCTGCTAGGATGGCCCGCGGGAAGTCCCCCGCCGCGGTGGTTCGCGCACGCGCTCGCCGTCGGCGGATGCGCCGCCAACGGTGCGGTTGCCCGACCCCGGGTCGAGATGTCGCGGCTTTCGCCCTTCCTTCCGGTGGATGGCGATAAGGGTGTCCGCGTTGGGGGCCCTCGCCGCCGCCGACCGGCGGACCGGAAATCCTTCATTTCCTGTCTTTCGTCGTCGCCGGCGCCGTTCCCCCGCCTTCTCCGACTTCTTCCTGGAGGTGCTTCGGGCGTACGGGATCCGCATGGCGCACCTTACGCCGAATGCGGTCGCGGCACCGGCCGTGTTCGCTCATCCGTGCGAAGGATTCGTGGGGGTGCAGCCGTGCTTCCCCATCTTCCAACGCTACTTCAAGATGACGCTCACCAACGCTGCGGAGGTGATGCGTTCGGCTGACCGCCGGGCCGACGGCGGGTACATCGAGTACTCGCCCGGCAACAAGGTGGAGGGGTGGAAGAAGGCCTGGTTCGTAGTGCCGTACGAGAAGGATTTCCGCCGCCTCCGTGTCCCGCCGGTCCCGGCCCAACACTTGGCCATCCGGGATTCCGTGCCCCGTCTTTCCGATGGCATGATGCCGGTGGTCGACCGGATCGCGGCGCTCGCCGCGGCCGGCTCGACTCGCACGGGGTGGTGCATGACTTCCTCGAGCGCAACATCGCGCCCCTTCGCCGGAGATCGCTCCCGTCATGGTTGTACCGGGACTTCAACTCGCCGGCCGCACCCGTACGGGGCGGGCTCGGATCTGCCCGACGCCTCGAAGCGGTTCGCCTACTCCACGCCGACCGGGAAGAAGTGGCCCGCCTCCTTCGCGTACCGGAGGGTGCCGGGCCTCTTCATCGGTCGACGAACAAACGCACCATCCTCGACGGCATGCCTCGGCGGGACCGCTTGCGTTCCTCGACGCGGTCCCGGCTCCTACTCCGGCCTCCGGGTACCGGAGTCACACCTTCCTCCGACCCGGGCGCGGCGGCCGCCTCGGGGGTGCCTCCGGAGCTCCGGGTGGCAGCCCCGGCGCTGCGAGGCCGGCCCCGAGTGCGCGGGACAAGGGCAAGGGGAAAAGATCTTCGTCGCCTCCCTCCTCTCGATTCCTCCGGGCCCGCTCGCTTTCCACGGAAGCGGGCCCGACGGGCCTCGCCGGCACCGGTGACGGGGCCGCTCCACGGAGAAGCCCCCGCAGCCGTACCGGCGCAAGCGGCCGGGTGGACGCGCGACAGGTAGGAAGCCTCTCTCTCTCTCTGTTTTGCTTAAGTCGCGCGCTTGGTACGCTGTGTTTTGTTCTCACCGTATGCTTGACGGCTGCAAAACGCGTTCCGATTTGCTTTGTTCGTAGGAGTGTCCGGATTGAGCTGGACCCGGACCTGGTCCCTCTAAACCCCAAGGTCTCCGGTGCCCCCGCGCCGAACCCGAAAGCCGGTCCCGCTGCCGTTGCGGCTCCGACGGCCGGAGCGGAGGCCGGCGCGGGAGAAGCGACGGGTGCCCCGAGGAGACGGCTGCGGGTGCCCCGAAGAGGAAGTCGCGGACACTCCCGAGGAGGTGGCCACGGGTGCCACCGAAGAGGAGGCCGCGGGTGCCTCCGCCGGAGATGACCTTGGCCGGGTGTCGCCTCCTCCGGCTGGGAACGTGCCGGATGCGCCGGCGGAGGGAGTGGCCGCTTTCTCAATTGGCGCTGCCGGGCGCCCGCCACGGTCTTCCACTCCCCGGCCGGGTGCCGGCGCCGCCGGTCCTATAGTGCTTGGAGGGAACGATTCCCCTCCACGCGTCCGGTCGGAGCCGGGAGCGGTGGGCGGCGGAGATGCTTCGTCGACCGCTGCCGCCGGTAGGGGCCGTGGGCGCGCCGGACGCGGCCGAAGCGCATCGCCTCCGAGTCGCTCGGGCGGCATGAGACGCCACAAGATTGGCGATGTGCTTAGGGAGGTCACCCGGTCGCTCCTTGCCATGAAGGTGGCCGTGGAGGAGACGGATGCGTCCCTGGAGGATCGCGAGGCCGCGGTGGATGAACACGAGGCGGAGGTGGCGGAGGCCCGGAGGGCCACGGAGACGGCGGTGAAGGCGGCCCGGCGGCGGCATCCGAGCCGCATGGAGGAAGTCCGGCGTGAGCTGGACCAAGCTGCCGGCGTCGCCGATCAAGCCGGCGAGAAGCTACGGGACGCGGAGGCGAAGCTCCGCGCCACCATCGACCGCGAAGATGATAGCATCAACCGCCTTCGTGGCGTCTTGGAGCGGGAACGTGCTTGCGCAGCTCCGCGGCGCGCAGGCTGGAGGAGGCGGAGGCCGACATGGCGCTCGCGAGACGGCCGTGACACGCCGCGAGGCGGCCGCGGCGGCTCGTGAGGAGGAGGCCGAAGGAGCGCGCCGGTGCGCTTGCACTCCGGGAGGCTGCGGCCGGGCGAACGGGAGCGGGCTGTCGGAGCGGCCGAGGCGAAGCTCCGGCGCTTCGGCGACTCCGTGGCCTCCCAAGAGGTGGGGTTGAGGCAGCGCGAGGACGCCCTCGCTACCGGGAGGAGCAGGTCCGGCTTCGTGAAAACGAGGCCGCTGTTCGAAGGAGGCCTTGGAGACGGAGGCGGCCCGTCTTGCTCGGGCCGAGGAGCAGGTCCGCGGTATCGCCGGTGGGTTGGCGCATCGCGTGCGCGAGGAGACTCTCGCGGAGGCCCGGAAGGACTTCGGCTGTCGAGCTCAAAGCGGTGGAGAAGAGCCGGGACGACTACCGCCGACGCGTCGAGCGGTTGGAGGCCCGGGTGAAGAAGTCGGGTCACGGCCCTTCTGCTGCGGCCGATGGCGACGACCTCCGGCGGCAGCTTGCGGAGGCGCGGTCCCGGCTCGGGGATTCCGAGGTTCGGCGCGTTGAGCTGAGCGAGCGGGTGACGGAGCTGGTTTCCGCGGCGCGGTCGCAGGCTGAGATCGCCGCCGAGGTGCACCGGGCGGTCTCGTCGGCGCTGTTCGAGGTGGGCCTGCC
Source organism: Chloris gayana (assembly GCA_031894775.1). NCBI lineage: Eukaryota > Viridiplantae > Streptophyta > Magnoliopsida > Poales > Poaceae > Chloris > Chloris gayana. The sequence continues at coordinate 24,815 of JAUNZO010001402.1, read as the reverse complement.
CCGTCTTCCTGAGCCCCTCGACCGCGGCGCGGCCGGGTATGCATTCGCCATGCGAGGGGTGGTTGACTCTCCGAGCGGCCCGAAGACCCGGGTGGCGGAGCTCCTGGAGGAGGAAGGGCGGCAAACCATAGCCGCGGCCCTGGAGGAGGTGCTCGGCGAACGCCCTGGTGCTGGTGCCGGGTTCCCACTCCCGGCTGTGGTGAATGGTGATGTCCCCGCGGGTGAGCACGCCGCGGCTAAGGCGCAGGACTCGCGCCGTCGCTCGTGCCTTCGCCGAAAGCTTCAAGCGGGGCTAAGTGCCCGCTTCCTCCACCTGCGAGTGGCTTCTCGGCGCACTGTGCCTTTTTTGTTTTTATTAAACCTATTTTTACGTATGCAAGACAAGTTTAGTTTAAATCTCGGTGTTGATGAAAAGCTTAAGCCCGTTGTTCCCCTTACGTTAGGTGCGATTGTCGCCATGCGCCACTTAGTCGTAGGCCGTTCGGTACTTTGCAGCTACGCTTAGAGCGCGACTTCGGCGCCCGAGCCTTAACCAAACGTGACGCCTTCCGGCTTCGGGCCTAAGTCATAGGCCTTTCTTACCCGTCGGAGGAAAGCGAGGACTTTGACATATACAACGGCGATCCTGCGAGAAGTAGGGAAAGAAGCGGCCGGGCGCTGTTTTTATTCAAAACACGTTAGTACGAGGTGCCGTGGCGATGGGACTTCCGGGTACTACCGGGACCATTGGCTGCCGAATATTCTAAGGGTAGAATTTCTTTAGGTGCTCAATGTTCCAAGCGCTTGGTTCCGGGTACCCGTCCTCCGACTCCGGACGAACGGATCCCGGGCGGGTGACGGCGGTGACGACGAAGGGCCCTTCCCACATGGGAGTTAGCTTATCCTTGCCTTCACGCGTCCGAGCCCGCCGGAGGACGAGGTCTCCCGTTTGCAACTCCCGGGGACGCACGCGCCGGCTGGTGATAGCGGCGCAAGCCCTGGAGGTACCTCGCGCTTCGCGATAGTACTCGTCGTCTTGCCTCCTCGAGGAGGTCAATGTCGTCGTGCCGCCGGGTGCTTTGGTCGGCTTCGTCAAACGCGGCGACTCGGGGGCCATTGAACGGGATCTCCGTGGGTAGTACCGCCTCCGCACCGTACACGAGGAAGAAAGGCGTTTCGCCCGTGGCTCGACTCGCTGTGGTGCGCAGGGACCAAAGCACGGATTGGACCTCGTTACCCACTTGGAGCCTTTCTTCTTCAACGGGTCAAATGATCTTGTTTTCGGACCCTTAAGGATTTCTCCGTTGGCGCGTTCGACTTGGCCGTTGCTTTGTGGGTGGGCTCTTGAGGCGAAGCAGATCCGGGTGCCGAGGGAATCGCGATGCGCTGCGAATGCGTGGCTCGTGAACCGGGTCCCGTTGTCCGTGATAATCCGCTGCGGCACCCCGAATCTTGCAACGACATTCTTCATGAATCCGACCGTCGAGGTTTGGTCTATCTTTGTCACCGCCTCGGCTTCCACCCACTTCGTGAACTTGTCGATGGCCACATATAGCCACCTGTACCCACCGGGGCGGTCGGAAATGGCCCTACAATGTCCAAACCCCAAACCGCGAACGGCCGGGATAAGGGAATTGTTTGAAGGGCTTGAGCGGGCGGATGCGTACGCTTGGCGTGAAAGCGGCATGCCTTGCATTGTTGCACCAGCCTGGTGGCGTCCTGGAGGGCTGTCGGCCGGTAGTAACCCTGCCGAAAGGCTTTCCCGACCAGCGTGCGGGGAGCGTGGTGGCTGCCGCACTCGCCCTCGTGGATCTCAACGAGTATGTCGTTGCCTTCTTCCGTCTTCACGCACTTCGGCGGAACGCCGTTGGCACTTGCGCTTGTACAGCCTTGCCATCGACAATGGCGTATCGCTTGGCTTGGCGGGCTAGGCGTTCCGCGTCCGTGTCGTCTTCCGGAAGGATGTCGTCACGCAAGTACCCGAGGATGTCGTCCATCCAACGAGGCGTCCTGCGGCTCGGCGGCCGGCGCTTCTTCGCTATTCTGCGTGTGCTGTAGATCCTGCGAGGTGCGCCTGCGCTTTGTTGTTGCTGTATGGAGCTCGGTCGGCGTCGGAGGCCGAAGGGGATGTCAAGATCTCCATGAACGTCCCGGGTGGGATTGGAGCTCGAGTGGAGGCCACCGGGACGGTTCGTCGGCAATGTGATTGTCGCCCCTAGGTACGTGAAGCACCTCGAGACCGTTGAACTTCTTTTCCATCCGCTCGACCGCCGCGAGGTATGCGGCCATCTGCGGGTCGTTGCACTGGTACTCCTTGGATACTTGGTTGACGACAAGTTGCGAATCCCCCTTGGCGAGGAGGCGCGTGACACCGAGGTCGGCCGCAATCCGCAACCCCGCCGGGAGAGCTTCGTACTCTGCCATGTTGTTGGTGCACACGAAGTGTAGGCTGGACCGCATAGCGCAGCTCATCGCCGGTTGGCGACAGCAGCAGCACCCCTGCTCCCGCACCGTTGAGGGTGAGGGAACCGTCGAAGAACATCGTCCGGTGGTCGCCGGGTGCGTCGTCTTGCTGCACCCGGGTGCTTGAGCTCTTCACGCTCGATCTGCGGGGTGGGCGTCCACTCGGCGATGAACTCGGCTAGAGCCGGCTCTTGATGGTGTGTGTCTTGAGGAAGGACAAGTCGAACTCCCCGGCTCCACGGCCCACTTGGCCACTCGCCGGTCGCTTCTCGTTGCGCGAGTATGGTCTCCGGCGGTGCCGTCGTTACCACCCGGACGGGGTGGCCTTGGAAGTAGTGCCGTAACTTCCGGGATGTGACAAGTACTGTGTAGAGCATCTTACGAGTACTGCGGGTACCGTGTCTTGGCGTCCGCGAGAACTCGGCGATGAAGTACACCGGGCGTTGGATGTGCCGCGTGCGAGATTCGGATTCTAGGGAAGCGGGACCAAGCTCGCTCTCGCTCGTTGTGGCAACCCGGGCCGGAGCCCCGGGTGATGCGGCGACGACGTGGTGCCGACGTCGGGGGTAGGCTGGAGCGGATCCCACCCCGCCCATGATGCGAGACGTGGTCGGAGCAGGAGCCCCGGGTGGGGTGGGATCAACGCGCTCATCCTTGCTTTTCCGGTTGTGGTCCACGCTTCGCCCAAACCATGCGACGAGGTCGGAGCCGGAGCCCGGGTGAAGGCGGGGAGCCACACCGTCTGCAGGAGTCGTCGCGGCGGGGACCGCCCGGGTGCCCCACCGGGCGAGCCGGAGCGGCCGCATCGCGAGCCATGCTTTGTGAGCGGGAGCGTCCGCAGCCCCCGGGTGCTCCAAGGCTCGCGAGCTGGTCGCAGCCGGAGCCCCGGGTCTGTTTGGGCTGCCGCCTTCGAGCCGTCGAGGCACCCGCGTTTGTTGGTTCGCCGAGAACCGCGAGGCGCCTGCTCTAGCCGCTCGACCACCGAGCCGCAGCGACCACTTGCGGGTTAGCCGCTATGTACGGGAGCGGTGGTTCACCCGGTTCCGGGCGACTAGAACGGGCGTGGAGGACAGGTAGCGCTTGAGGTCTTGTAAGGCTTCGTCGGCTTCCGGGTCCACTCGAATTTGTCCGTCCTCTTCATCGGCTTGAACGGGGAGAGAGCGCGTTCATCTAGGCGCGAGATGAATCGGCTAAGGGCCGCCATGCTCCCGGCTAGGCGTTGCACGTCCTTGAGTCGCCTTGGGGGCGGATTTCTTCGATGGCCGGATCTTCTCGGGGTTTGCTTCGATCCCGCGGTGCGAGACCAGGAAGCCGAGTAGCTTCCCTGTCTGGTACGCCGAAGACGCACTTCTCGGGTTGAGCTTCATCCGGTTGCGGCGCAGATTGGAGAAGGTCTCCTCTAAGTCGAACGGGAGAGACGGTGCCTTGCGGCTCTTAATGACCAGGTCGTCCACATACGCCTCCACGTTCCTCCCGATTTGCGAGTCTAGAGTTAGGCGCATGGCTCGTTGGAACGTGGGGCCTGCGTTTTGAGACCGAAAGGCATGCTCACGTAACAAAAGCTCCCTTCGGGAGTCATGAAAACAGATCTTCTCCTCGTCCTCCTTAGCCATACAGATTTGGTGGTACCGGAGTACGCATCCAACATGCAAAGCGGGTCGCGGCATGCGGTGGAGTCTACTACGAGAATCTATCCGGGGCAACGGGAACGGGTCCTTCGGGCACGCCTTGTTCGAGTCGGTGTAGTCCACGCACATCCGCATCTTGTAGTTATTCTTGGGCACGACCACCGGGTTGGCGAGCCACGTCGGGTGCGTGACTTCCCGGATGAACTTGGCCTCCGAAGCCTCTTGACTTCGGCCGGATGAAGTCTTCGCGCTCGGGGGCTTGGCGCCTCGCCGGCCGCTTCACGGATCTCGCGGCGGGGTCGACCTTGAGTTGGTGCTCAATCACCCTCCCGGGTATGTCCGGCATGTCCGAAGGATGCCGGGCAAAGATGTCGTTGTTTGCTTGGAGGAAGGTGATGAGCGCGAGTTCCTATTTCGGGTCGAGGTCGCCACCGATGGTGGTGGTCTTGTCCTCAGAGCCCCGAGTGAGATCTTCTTGGTAGACACTTCCCCGGGTGCCGAAAGCTTTGCCCGCTTGGAGCCGGCTTGCGCGGCGGGCTTCTCCGGGGTGTCGCGCGCCCTCTTCCCGCCGGTGTCCTCCTCTGCCGCCATCTCGGCCGCCAAGATGTCCTCGAGGCAAGCCATCGCCTTGACGGCATCCGCCCTCTCCACGATGACACCCTTCGGACCCGGCATCTTCGAGCGTGAGGAACGCGTGGTGCGGGATGGCCATGAGCTGGTTTATGCCCGGTCTCCCAATGATGGCGTTGTAAGGGAGGCCGATGTCCGCGACGTCGAAGAGGAGCTTCTCCGTGCGGAAGTTGCTCCGGGTGCCAAAGGTGACCGGGAGCTCGATCCTGCCCAAGGGGCGGGAGCTACCGGGAGCACACCGACGAAAGGGCGCGAGGGCTGCGGCTCGGCACGCGCCCACTGCGGGGAGTCGTAGACCTTCGGGGTGATGAGGTTGAGGCTCGCGCCTCCGCCGATGAGAGTGCGCCCCACCTTCTTGTTGCGGATGGTGGGCGACACGACCGAGAGGGATCTTCCCCTTGGTATTGTCGGGGCCCACCATGTCGCTCTTGTCGAAGGTGATGGGGACGTCCGCCCACTTCGGCGGGGAGCCGTGGCCTTGCCCTCGGTGATTGCGAGGACCTCGCGGCGGAAGCGCTTGGCCTCGCCTTTGGACGTGAAGCTCGAGGAGCCCCCGCTGATCACGGCGATGGAGTCGTCCGCGCTGCGGTACGCCTCGACTTCCTCTTTCTCCCCTTCCTTCTCTTTCTCGGCCTTCTCGGCCGCCCGCCGCTCGTCGCGCCGCTTGATACTCGCCTGGATGTAGCGGCACTCCGGTCGGTCGTGGTCGTTGGTGCGGTGGAAGTAGCACGCGAATGTACCGGGGATTTGGGCGGCGACTTGCCGGTACCCGCGGGAGGTGGTCGCCGCGCCCCCGGGGGACGGGCCTCCGGCCGCGGCCACCTCTTCCGCCCTACGCTTGCGCGCAAGGTTCTTCTTCCGCTTCTTGGAGAGGGTGCCCTCGGACTTGGGAGAGGAGGTACCGGGTTGGACTTCGCGGGCGGGTCGTGCCACGCTTGGGCTTCCTGGCGACGGGCGCACTTGTCGGCCAACTAGAAGAGGTCCGTGACCGTCTCCGGCTGGTGTACGCCCAACTCGCCCGGGATGTCCTTGTCTCGGACGCCATGGCGGAAGGCGGAGAGTACCCGGGAGGGGTCGATGCGCGGGATGGTGTTGCGAACTTGAGCGAAACGCTGCATGAACGCTCGCGGCGTCTCGCCGGCTTACGGACGATGCGGTCCGGGTCGATCCGGCTTCCGGGCGCTTCGCCGTCCCCGGAAGTTGGCCATGAACTCCCGGCACAAGCTCGACGTGGACTCCGGCGCCGGGTTCATGAACCATGACCGAGCCGAGTCCTTGAGGGCCAGGTGGAAGTAGTTGGCCATGATGTCCTCCGAGCCGCCGGCGGCTTGGCGGCGGTGGAGTAGATGCGTAGGAACTCGTCGGGGGAGCGGTGCCGTCGTACCTCTCTGGAAGGTCCGGGCGGAACTTGCCGGGCCACGTGACGCTACGCGAGCGCTTTGAGAGGGCCGCGCAGCCCCCGAGGAACGAGGGGTCGAGCTCCTTTCTCTTACGCTTGGGGTGGCGCTCGGGGACGTCTCCGCCTCCGTGCGGTCGTCGTTGTGGGCGGAGGTGCGCTCACGCTCGCGTCCCCGCTCGCGCGAGCGCTCAATGCCGACGCGTGCGTCTTTCCCCTCGCGGCGGCGTACGGTTGAGGTCGTTGCGCAGGTCACGGCGCCCCGCACCTGCGGGGAGTGGACGGAGAGCGAAGCCGCCGGCGGGCGCGTGTCCTTGGCGCGGTTGGCGCGGCGGTTGTTGTTGGTCGGTGGCTACGGCGGTTGGCGTGACGGTCCCGCCTGGCGCCCGGCCTGCGCCGTATCCGGGAGCATACCTACTCCGGTGAGCCACTCTTTCGCCTGCTCTCCCCCGCCGGTCCCGCCGACGGGTTGTTGAGCATGGTCTTCACCGCGGTCAAGGGGTCGTCCCCCTCTTCTTCTGGAAGAGGCGACGCGCGATGGCGCGCTCGGACGCGAGTGGCGTGACGGCTCGGGCGTCGCGGTCGGCGCCGTGCTGGTCCTCTGCTGCATGCTCGGCCGCCGAGGTGCCGGGACGGTCGCCGTGAACGGAGCGGCCCGCGCGACGACGGTTGCGGCGACGACGCCCTGTGGACGCTCTGGCTGGAGACGCTGTCTTCCGTCCGCGGCGTGTCCGAGGATCTCTGCATGGTTGCGTGGAAGCTCCGCAGCGCGGCGAAATCTACGACACCTCCCCCTACCGGCGCGCCAAATGTCGGTGTGTGAGCACACCTCCAAATGGGGGCCTGTCAAGGCTCCCTTCGGATAGGCTCGGGGAAGGACGGATTGACTCGTGCTTAGCGCGAGATGATTCAAGCGAGCAAGAACACAAGGGATTTACCCGGGTTCGGGCCGCAATGGATGCGTAATACCCTACGTCCTGCTCATGTGTGTGTATTCGAATGTTGTCTGTCTCTTACATGGGAGTCCCCCTCCTTTTATAGGGTAAGGAGAGAAGTACTCGTACAAGTACCGGGGGTACCCGGACGCCCGATGGGGGTCCGGTCCTTCCTGGGATATCCCGACACGATCCTGACAAAATCCGTTGCGATCTCTTCTCCTCGATTCGGGCTCCAAGCCTCTTCCATCCTATTGGCCAAGAGCCCTCCCGACGCCGTAGCGGCGCGGCTTCCCGAGACGCGGCGCATGGGGAAGACGCGCGCACGTCCTGTCGGGCTGCGACGTCGCCGCGGACACTTGAGCGCCGCATTAACTCCGGGTGGTTGGGGCGCCGAGAGAAGCTACCGGGAAGCTTCGTCCCCCCCGACGCTCCCGCTCCTCCGGCCTTCATGGGCCTCGTGGGCTTCGTGGGCCTTGAGGACTTCCTCATCCCGCAGCCGCCGTCTTCGTCCGTGGGCCGGAAACAGCCCATGCCCGGTTAGGGGACCCCCGATCCCCCTACACCGACAGGTGTTATTACATTTATGACGGATCCGGCGAGGGGGTCATCACAACAGGAATGACGTTAGCAATCTTCGTGGCAAGGTGACATAGAGATTCGGGTGCGGTGGCGAAGCCGGGATCAAAATCTGCCTACAACGAACGTACTACTACCAATTTCCATACAACCTAATGCTAGGCAACAATAATGGTACGAATATATAATCGTCTCGTAATTAATTATTGGTTGAACATACCACATAAGCAACTATAATTGTATGAATATATAATAGTTTGATAATTAGTTATTGGTAGAACATACCACATAAGTATTAAACACGGGGAGATGGTCAAGGAAGACCGATCCTCAGATTTTTTATAACTTGAAAGAGCTTTGTGATTGTATCATTATCAAGTGTTTTCAATATTACCTTCACATTGTGGCATATCACTAACTGAATGATCCATTCATCATCCATCTTGTTGCGTAACTAGATCTTCATAATTTTCATAGTAAGAAAATGCTCTTTCCACATATGTCGTTGCTACTTCAAGGAGCAATGCAAGCTCATTCAGACAATAGACTAATGGAAACATCAATTGTTTTTCAATTTCAACCATCTACACTAATTAACTCACAAAATCATTGCAGCTAGTAAAATCATCAGCTCTTCCAACATATTAAATAAATACTTGAAATTGATCCGTTATATTGGAAAGATCATCATTGGACAACTCTACATCATAGATGACTCTTAGCTTATCAAGTTTGTGAACATTGAACTGTGGAAGAGAGTCCCTTGGATCTATTCAAGAAAAGCAATCAAGTAACCTAGGAGAAACTTCATTGAAGCTTATTCAGGATACTTGATTATGTGTTGAAGATAATCAATATTTCACGGTGTGTAAACTTTTTGAATTAAACCCTATTAATTTAGTTTAGGAAGAATTTATAGGTCTTTTAGATATACTCTTATAATCACTAAAAAGGAATGTGTACAACGTTTTCTAGACCCAAACAATATTTTTTATGTACAGATAAATCCCTTCAACGGAAGCACCCAACTTGCCGCGAATTTGATAAAGAAAGCAAATCCGTGACCTTTATGTCCTATTTGGCAACAAAGTATTAGTTGGTCCTTAAGTAATACTACGGTATCCTAAAAAAACTATGAGAACTACTATTAGTTGGTTTGGAATTGGAGGGCACTATTGGGGTCACCCGTTTGTAATTCTAAAATCCAAGCAGATATTTTCCTTTTTCTGGCCTTAAAAAAAACTATTATGTCCATCATAAGTTTCTTAGACCTCATTTAATTTAGAACTCTTGTTGGTCCAACTGTGTCCCACTTATGAATCTACCGCAACTAGGTGTTGAAAGTTTCTAAATGATGGTGTCTAGTTTCTATGATAACTTGAGTTGTACACGAGTAAGATGTTTGGTCGGTCGTATAACAGATTAATAATGCTCAATTTAATTTCATAATATTTATTTTTCCTGAACATCTGAGTCAACTTTTAGGGAAAAAATCAAGTTCATTTGGAGGCCGAGAAAATCATGATCGGAATAACTTCCATGACGACCGCAGAACATTTCAACGCGTGCTTAGGCGTCCGAGATTTTGGGCATCCTATTCGCTGGCAGTGTTGTTGATCCTATCAAAACATTAGAGTGAACCATCGCTAAGAGGTTCGATTGTGTTAACCCAACTGGACTACATAACAGTTAACCGTAACAACAACCACACAACCATCGTCGTAGCAAAGGCCTGATCATCGTCCAGGTGCAACTTTTGTTCCAAATATCCGTACTCATACCTTGCACAATTGTGTGACAAAATACGACACGTTGTTCAGTACTTCCTCGCCGTATATGTTTTTGAAGAATAAAAATATGCTCCAAGTTTTCTTTGAGCCCCACAGAACTGGCACGATTCGAAAAGTTATGGTTGGTTAGTTTTGCAAGCGTGTCATGTTTCAGCTGTGCAATGCAATAAACACAGCCGCTCAGCCAGGACAGCTTCTTTTCTGGTTCCAACAATTTATTGTTGTCGCTCCATAAACCTCAGTATGTCGACATTCCATTGTAACCATAACCTGCATGAAGATGATAAGCCAATGCACAAAATGATGACTGATACACTAGATTACTTTTTAGATAATGGGTTGACGCTAGATTTAATGAAGATCATTGTACCAATGTAAAAACCAAAAATGCCTGTAAATTAGTTAAAATGAGAAGTTGATATATGGTAACTATTTGAAAGCTCGGAATGAACTAACATATTCAGCAGTGAAGTTAACTACATGTAGCAGCGATAAGATGTTGGGACTTGGTAGCTGAGGGCAGGAGGCTGCAGCGTGTGCGTGTTCACTTTTCGCGTCTGCATGTGTGAGATCTTGGAGAGAAACAAAGGAGAGGCATGGGTAGGCACTCTCCAAATCGGCAGGGCACGCAGCGGGGCACCGCTCCAGGTCTGGTGCCCCAGACCAGCCTGAAACTGTGGTCCGCTGCTGCGCTCCAGAAGTTGAAGAATCTCGCCAAGCCGATGCAGCAGGGAGTACCTTGCGTCAGCGTCTTTGCCGTGCCATTGGAGTTGCCAGTGGCAACGTCTGTCGTGCCACTGCATCGGCTTGGCAAGATTCTCGCCAAGCAGATGCCGCACGGCAACAGCCCCGCAAGGGTGCGACGCAATCCACGAAAAATGGCCGTGGCCTGCTGGAGTGCTGGGGCAGGCAGGAGGGCACGGTGGGTAGTACGGCGGCGCTCCGGGTCTGGTGCTCCCAGACCTGGTGCCCCCAAACAAGCCCGTCGGGAACCGCTGTGCGTGTTCCTATGCTGCGTTCGCCGCACCACCGGTTACCACCACGACGAAGATCATGAGCAGCATCATCATGGCCTTTTGACATTTTGGAAATCGGGAGGGGCGGAATATGTGATGAACAACAAGGAGGCCATGTAAACACTAGTACTCGTGATATGCACCAACTCGTCTTTCACTCTACCTATCTCTCTTTCCATTCTATATCACAAATGGAAGCAGGCAGGAGAGGCCCAACAAAACTCATGTATACCTACCTCTCTTTCCATGCATTTTCAAACACGACTCAGCTATTTTCTGCAATGCATTCTGTCCAGCCTAGCTTGTTAATAATTAATGATACCTATTGTATCGAGATTGTTAGCTTCTCTGCATTCTAGATCTGACATCATGTCATATCTGAGATAAGTTGGAGACGACGAAGAAAGGTATATATTTAAAGCATGAGGCTTCTCATGAGTCATGACTTGGTCAAGCCAACGCGTCAAACAGTCTAACGTGGTGAAACCATCTGATCTATGGATGCAATGATGCTGGTAAAAAGTTTGAATCAGTAGATTGAACGTGAGAACGATGGTGCAAAGCTGTATGCCAAAGCTAGGATCTGTATGCCTTTTTTCTGTTTTTGTTATTCTTTTTTTTCCCCTTGTTGTGTGCCGGCCAATCTCAATATTTGTGCGTACACCACAAGAATTTGCGCGCGTACCAATAGCCTCCGTGTGTGATGTGTAAACGGAATTTCTTGTCGCTCCCCTGCGTGCAAACCTCCTCCTCTCACGCACCTTCCTTGCATGCAGCGTGCAACAGGGAGGCGGGCTGCATGCGCTATGCTGCACGCTGCATGCAAACCTCCTCTTCAACCACTTGCATGCATGTATACATGCATGACCTCCTTTTCCACAAAACCCTAATCGAAAATTTTATTTAATCTTCATCCAAACACTAAAGTTTATGTCAAAATTGTTACGAAGTTTGTACAGAAGTTTGCGCAAAATTTTCAGATCAAAGTTCCTGATTAAAACTTTTCAAAATAAAAGGTATGAGGGCTGTGAAACTTTCCTTTTTTTTTTTTTGAAACTTTCTCCTCCTGTCCATAAGTTTGTGGGACGCTCCCGCGCCACGGATTAGGTGGGCCCTATAGTAAGTCATCTATCTACTTATAATATATAAAGGATGCAACTCACTAGCAGATCTTAATGGTAATTTCTGTCGATCCATGTTGTGCCACATCATCACAATTAATTTCAACCATTCGATACTTAATGACTATTTCTCTCGATCCAAGTTGCGTCACATCATCACAATTAGTTTCAACCATTTGATAAATAATGGATGTTAGATATTAACTCCATTGCTATAGTTTTTTTGCCTTTTATAGCCACATGATCATTATCTTCTCTAGCAGAACCAATTACAAATTATTTGCAGTCTAATTGTGCATTTAGTTTTATCGTATCCATTTGATCCTCCAATCCATTTTCTTCAAACACTTTTCACCATTGAAGGCAATAGAACGCACCCCTAAGGCTATCTCCAACGATGGAGGATACCCAAACTCCAAAATGAGTGTGAATCCATCGTCTTGAGGCTAAAGGGGTGCCACCTAAAAGTGACGGTCTCCAATGACATACCGAAGTTGAGAGCCACGGCCGGATGCGAGTGAAGCAGCCGACGCGTGGAGAGGCGGAGCGGCCAGCGCGTGGAGAAGCGGAGCGACCGACGACGGATTGGAGCTGCGTGGGGCGGCGGCTGCGACGACCGCACGGATCTGTGGTAGGGCGGCGACGGGATCCCCGATCTCGGAGGAGATCGGGTAGAGGACGCCTTCCTCCCCCGGCGGCGGCGCGCTGGTCCTTGGCGGGCCCGAGCTCGGCATCCTTGAGCGCGGCGAGCGCCTCCTCCACCTCGTCGAAGGCACGGGCGTCGGCGCTCCCGGCGGCGACCGCGGCCACGAGCCGCTGCAGCCGTCGCCGCCTCCTCCGCCGGCGTGGGCTTCGCCATCCCTCGCGCGCGGCTGGCTAATGCGGACACGGCCGGTACCACGGGGCCTCGTCGCGGCCGGGGGAGGGGTCGGGCCTGTCACGGCGGGCATCGGCGGGCATGGGACACGGGGAAGGGGAGGAAGGGGGAGGTAACGGTGTGGAGAGGCGGGGGACACGAAGGAGGAGGGGACACGAGAGGCGGGGGACACGGAGGAGCGGAGCCGCGGCAAGGCGGTCGGCGGAGCGGCGATGGGAACGGGCGACGGGGTGCTCGGGCGAGTGCAGGTGATGGGGAGCTCTGCATTTGTGGGTGGCTACCTAAGCCTTGCGCAAAATGGGGCTCCGGTTTGGGTAGTCCGTTGGAGAGCGTTTTTCACGTTTTCTAACCTATTTTGAAGATGGGTCACCGTATAGGTGACCCGTTGGAGATAGCCTAATGCTTGACTCTTCAATCCCCATCTCTTTAAGTGTCGATTAATTAAAATAAAGAAGAAGAAACACCCGTTGTCTCTCTTATCATGCCGGCACCAACCTTATATATGCAGCAGACAATGGCTACCATTATCTACTTATATATAAGTTGGGTTTCTTTTGTGAAGAGTTCTTAAAAATTTACATCGAGAATTACCAGATTTTACAAGTTATGTTGTTATATTTTCCATCAATATCCCTATTCGGTCTGTTGCGCTTTTGCATGTGCCACCATTAATGACTTGCGAGCTCATCCTGAAACGACTAGAGGAAGAAAATGACCCAAAAAATTATCTTATGTGGGCTAGTTACACTACTACTAACCTAGCTCTGTAGTGGTGGGCCAAAACCCGCTACAGACACGGGTATCGTGGCCCGTCGCTACGGCTTCGTAGCTAAAAATCGAAGACAATAACAGCGAAAATATTGCACACCGTCATAAAAAACAGACACACGGAGCGGCGGGTGTTATCTTCACCCACCACTACTAAGAAACGGGGAAAAAGCCCGTGCCCCGGCTTGGGTCAGCCCACGCTATCGCCTCCCTCGTCGCTTCCGCGTGACCCGCGCCGCCGGAGAGAGAGGGGGGGGGGTAGATCCGGTCATCGGCCCCCGCGCCGAAGTGGAGGGGGAAGCGCCGGCCTCCGTGCCACCACCGGGAGGGGGTGGGGATGGATCCGCCCCCTAAGCGTCGTCGCCGCCGTTGGGAGGCCCGCCGGGAGGGTGCGTGGCCGGATGAGCCTCGCCCCCGGGCGCCACCGCCGGGAGGGGCGCGGCCGGATCCCCCGAGCGCCGCCGCCGCCGTTGGAAGGAGGGGACGGGGTGGCCGGATCCGCCCTCCCGAACACCTTCGCCGCCGTTGGGAGGTCCGCCGGGAGGAGGCTGGAGGGCGAGAGAGAGAGAGAGAGAGAGAGAGAGAGAGAGAGAGAGAGAGAGAGAGAGAGAGAGGGAGGGTGGAGGGGGCAGCCGGTGGGTGGGTGGGTGTGAGGAATAGGGTTTCTCTTCTTTTATAGAGTTTGTGGTGGGCTGATTTTTGTGGGCTGATGCAGGAGCCAAAGCATAGTCTGTTTTTACAAATCAATTTTTAAAGACGGTCCATATTTTCACTCCATAATATTGTTTTTTGTGTTTATTTGACTTGACCTTACTGAAAATTTGGTTATTAATAGTGAGAAAAAAAATGTATTTGCCACATCAAATATATTTCCCTTGTCCAAGCAGCCGACCATCCCAGGCTTTCATCTTGGACCAGCCTGGTTGGTGGAACCGTTAAGACGAAGGAAATGTTTTGAAAGCAGTTCGAGACCACAACTCCGCCCACGGGCTGGTGTGGGTTGGCCTCGTTTTTCATTTCGGGCTGGTTTGGTTTGGTTGTAACAGGTGGAGTGGTGGGTTGGTTTGGATTGGGCTGGATGTGCTAAAGCAAATGGTTTGGTTCGGCTTTTGGTCTAGGTTTCAGCCCATTGGCAACGCTGTCAGATGTTTTGATAGGTATACCATGCTGCGGTGGTTCAATATGGGAAAATGTTGGTGGGTCGTTGCTTATGCAGCAAATCTTCAGGAGATTAGGAATCTCTGAAGCAACTTTACTTTTTTTTCTCTGAATATTTTTCCCACACGATTAAAAGCACATGGTGCAGCGGGCGCTTGGTGGTGCTCTGTTCCTGGCTCGGCCTTCGCAGCGGCCTTTGTCCATCACGCTGCTGCTGCGCAAGCAACTGCAGAGGAAGCGGCTGGACGCGGAGTGGAGTGGAGTCACATGAGACGGACGATTAAGCTAAAAACAAATGAACTCGTGGAGTAAGGCAGATAGGAATGTGGTAGAGCAGTTGACGGCACGAGGATGTCCAAAAGTCCAAACTCGATACTAGCAGCAGTAGGTGAGGTATCCACGAGCCATGAGGTCAATCTTGGGAATACAAGCAGAGGAGGAGGACCAGGAGATAGGATGGAGGCGGGCTGCTGCATGCGCGCCATGCCACCGGTGACCGGGACACCGGGGCGGCCACGTGCCTGCCACGCTTTCAAACATTCTTCTAGTGGCTAGTACGTACTACTGTTGTTGCCCTGCCTGCCTGGATAACGTCTCCAGGCTCCAGCGACTGTGAAAGGAACTCCCAAAAGGAAAGCGCCTAAAGTGGGGCCGACAGAACCGTAACCGCAGGTGCGCGGGATCTCTATCAGATTCTCTCATTCGGGGACGCCGTTGCTTTTATTCTCTTTTGAAACCAAAGTAAACTTCTCGGCAGACGACAAGAGGTTGGCAAGAAGTAGGCGTCCGGCCATCCACTCTCCCCTTTTGGCCTGCGGCAGCGCGTATATCTTTCTCTTCGAAAGGGAAATCGTGGAGGATAATAACGCGCACGACGCGGGTCAGATCCGTCATCAGTGCTTCTTCATTTCACGCTCGAACAAAATGGATCCGTGAAACAGAACACACGTCACCATCCGCGTTCCGCGTCTCCCGTTCGTCGCCGCCGTCGTCTTGTTCAAAGCGGCAACGAAGCAACCGCCAGTTCACCGCGAGCGCGACAGAAGAAAAGTCGGACTAATCCAGTCCGGGTCTAGACCTAGGAAAACGGAAGCAGCAAACCGATTAACCCACGATGTTCCCGGTTCAATCAGTCCGGTTAAACCGGTCTTTTAAACGATGGTCCAGTCCAGACCCCCTTGTTGGACCAACAAAATCTCCCCACCCGGTCGGTCTCCCGTTGGTTTGACAACCCGCACCCAGTCTTGGCCGTGTCCGCCCCTCCGCGTGGAAGAAACACGTTCCGAATTCGCCAGGTTTGTCCGCATCCCACCCGTCCGTTCCTCCCCCTACATCACCAGCCGCCCGTCCGCTCCCGGCGGACGAATGCTTAGCCCGGGAGGAAACGGACTCGCACGCCACCACGCCGGCTGACGACGACGAGACATCCCCCATTTCCCGTACCAAAAACCCCGCGCCCCCCGAGAGCAAATCCAACTCGCACGGCATCGCCCCCTCTCCGCCCCGCGCCACGCGGCCCCATGTGCCCGCCCCAGCGGCGGCCACGTTCCCCGCGCCCGCGCCACGCAGCAGCGCCACTATAATTTTCGCGGCAGCTCCTGACCTGCGCCCGCGAATCCGAGCATCGGCAGCTTGCGAGATGATGATTCACCCCACCCTCATCCGCACCGGCCGCCGCGCCCGCCACTAGTTTATAGCGTCCCCGTCCCGCACGCCGACATCCTGCCCGCTGCTCCTTTTCCCCTTTTGTCCCCCGCCCGGGTGGGCGGCACCTGTCTCGCTGAGAAGGGGAGAAAGGGGGAGGAGAGGCAGAGGAGGAGGCGCCCCAGCAGAGCCGAGCAGAGGGCGCGATGGACATCACGGAGGTGACGGTGGTGCACCACGCCGCGCTCGTGCTGGCAGCGCTCTGGGCCGCCGCCGCCGCCGGGTGGGCGCACCCCGCGCTCTACCTCCTCGCGCTCCTCTACATCTTCGCGGTGAGTGCCCCTTCCCCCGTTGCCTCTGCCTCTCTCTCTCTCGGATCCCTCACTCCGGGTTCGGGGACTAGTCAACTCTTCCCCGCCACCTCCGTTTACTGTTACATTCCGGCGCCCCTCCCGTGCTTCCCCCGGTCTGCGCCGCGGGCCGGGACCCGACCTCGCGCACACCCAACTCCGGCATTGGGAGCTCGTTCGAGCCTGCGATCTCTCCTCTGCCGCAGCTGATCCGTTTCCTTTCGCCTTCGTTTTCTGAATTGAATAACTACATTGCCTGGTTCCGTGAGTGGGTTTGGTGCGTCCGTTCCGCCTCCGTCGCACTCGCTCCGAAACGTCAAGTTTGACCAAAACGCCTCCGTAGCACATAAAGCTGATAGTAACAACAGGACGCCATCGTAATTAAGTCGGACGACATTTCTCCTCATACTCGTCAGTTCCATCAATGGCAGGGCGCCCCCACGCACACCGTACCCTTTTGAATCATGTCGTATTTTGCGGAGCAGAGTCTAAAGGCTGGGATTGGGACGGCATGTGCTACAAATCTGGGAATGCATCAAGGACCACATAAAAGCTGTACTGCGGATCAGTTTGATAAATGTTCTTTCACTAGGCACTAAAAATCTGTTTTACTGCGTCTTTCAAACTTTTGCTACCTACTACTACTAATCACGAAAACTAACACAATACTACTCCTTACTTCTGGTGAAGCATGATTTATTTCGCTTGAATGGACACATGGACATGATGTTTTTTTTTCTCTTACTAATAAAATATTTGAATAAGCACGCTGCCCCAGGGTACTGTTGAACAAAGAAAACACCATGGAATACTCACAATAGCAATGTATTTGATAATCCAGCGCATATACTGTTTTTACCGTCCAGTCGTGATAGGTTTTCGAGTCTTCTCATTATCTCACGAGTGGCATCGTCATTGTGTTTCTAGGTGAACGAACGGTACACAATGAGGCTAAGGAGGCGCCTGCAACACGAGGAAAGGAAAGGTGCAAATCAGAGAAAGGTGACCTGCACTTTCCTTGTGGAGTAGTATGGTAGTTCAGCTTTTATGTTGATAAAAATCCATTGTCCATTTCTTATGAGTCATTTTGTTTCCGGACCAGCTTCTTTCTGATGCAGAGACAGTCAGGTGGCTAAATTATGCCGTGGAAAAGATGTGGCCAGTTTGCATGGAGAAGGTTGCGTCCCAGCAGTTTCTTTTGCCCATATTCCCGTGGTTCCTGGAGAAGTTCAAGCCATGGACTGCAGTAAGTATGCAGTTTTAAGGAGCTACCGTTACCATTTAGCTCCTTTTTTTTTATTCTACTTCACATGGGACCATATATTTCTATAATGTTTCTCAGAAGAAAAGCAGTCATCTGGCCAGTTTTAAGGTCTATTGCCTATTCTTTTCAGTGATAGTACCTGATTCAAATTTCGACATGCATTTCATTCGCAGAAAAAAGCATCTATCGAAAGCCTTTACTTGGGTAGGAACCCGCCGATGTTTACAGATATGAGGGTTGTAAACCAATCTACTGATGACGACCATTTGGTGAGTAATGTGTTTGGCGTTCTCATGTTTCCTGAGATGCTTTTTCCTGGGCAATTTCTCGCTCTATGAACCATGAAACAACAAACCTCAATCAATGTGTGCCAGGTTCTGGAGTTAGGGATCAACTTCCTTTCAGCCGATGATATGGACGCAAGAATGGCTGTGCAACTAAGGAAGAGATTAGGATTTGGCATTACAACAATCATGCACATAACTGGGATGCATATTGAAGGAAAGGTAAAGCTTCCTGAGATGCATTACCCTTCTCTAATCTCGGCTTTTTTTTGGAGAAAGTAATCTTTCTTTATACAGTCCACTGAGTACTTAACGTTTAGCAAACTAAACGACTTCACATTACCATTAAGCACTGAAATGGATAGGGTCTGCAGATAATTATAAAAGAAAATGATGCACGGACAAGGGAATTTGAGTCCCATTAGAAGAAAATGAAAGGCTAGTGTGCCACAATAAAGCATAATATTCGTAGGGAACTTTATATTTATAATGAGATGGCATGTGTTTCCAACCTTTTGTACTTTTACTAAATATTTCGGGTGCGTATGTGCAGGTCTTGGTTGGTGTGAGGTTTCTCAAACAGTGGCCATTCATCGGGCGTGTCAGAGTTTGCTTTGTTGAACCTCCCTACTTCCAAATGACAGTGAAACCTTTATTCAGTCATGGGCTTGATGTAACTGAACTTCCAGGAATTTCGGGATGGCTTGTAAGTCTGCCTGTTTTAGTATACATCCCATTGCATGCAATAATTGCATTTATATTACTTTTAGCCACTCAATTTTTTATTTTTTCTCAAATTTGCAGGACAGGATGTTAGATGTTGCCTTTGGACAGACCCTTGTTGAGGTTAGATATGCAAAGTCATGCATCCTGAAAACAAGCATATTCTATTATGAAATTTATAAGTTGCTGTATTAAGGGTAGTCATTGGTTTAGATCAGATATACTTCTATCTGCTTTGCCAGCCAATCACCAAATAATGAAGGGAAAGAGAGAATATTCTAGGGGTTTGTGTCCTTAGAGTTTACAGTCTCACTGCAATTTTGTATGGCGCGCCTGCCACAGATTTGTTTCATGCATGGTGTGGGAACTCCATTAGGGAGTGCTTGCAACATATTTTAGAAAATATTCTTACAGATGGATGTATTTTGCAGCCTAACATGCTAGTTATTGATCTGGAAAAGTTTGCCGCTGAATCAACAGGTAATTTCCATTTACATGCAGTAATTTTATTTTATATTTACTTGTGGGTTTTGTTTCCATTTCATCTTCTAGAACTTGGATATATTAGTTACCTTCAAAACCATATGAGCAGTTTCTTCCACTGTAGTTTCCATACTCTGGTGTTGTAGTTAGATTCAACTGGATATGGTAGTTGTGAGGTTCCTCAACATCAAACACATCTTTTCTTTCGAGGCTTCGAGCACAGTGATCCCTTTAGATTTTGTGCACTGCTGTAAATATTAGTGATCTTCAATCATATCACTTACGAAACCTGCTTCTTGTCCAAATATTTATACCAGAGAACTGGTTTACTATTGATGAGAAGCCTCCTATTGCACATGCTAAGGTAGAGATCTTGGAAGGTGTGGAGATGAAGCCATCTGATCCAAATGGTATGTTCTTTATATTCAGAAAAAGTTGGAACAGAATTAATATTGAATCTTAATGGAGGACTTCCTACTTAGACAATGCTCAGTCAAGTGCTTATTGTTGGATCCATATGCAGGATTAGCTGACCCTTATGTGAAAGGCAATCTTGGACCCTACCGCTTTCAGACAAAGATCCACAAGAAAACACTTAACCCAAAATGGCTTGAAGAGTTTAGAATACCAATAACTTCATGGGAAGCAGTCAATCTTCTTTCTCTTCAAGTACGAGACAAGGATCCCATCTTTGATGATGCTCTCGGGTTAGTCTCTTTTTTCGGTTTATTTTCTTCCTTTTTGTCTCTCAAATATTTTACTTCATGCTGGTTGTAAAATGTCAGAAAGCATTGATTTAATACATTTGCCAAACCCCGACCATTCTAATCATTTCAACGATTTGAAGTACAGTTAAAACTTATTTCTGTTCGCTATGCAGTGATTGTTCCATAAGCATCAATAAATTGAGAGGCGGACAAAGGCATGATATATGGATGTCACTAAAGAATATAAAGACCGGAAGGATTCACATTGCTGTAACTGTACTTGAAGATGAAAATGAAAAGGTAGGGATATAATTTTATTTTCTCTTGGTCCTGGTGGCGGTGAAGTTTTGCCACTGATTGGCCAGCTGATGACCCATCATTCACTTTTCACTTGTTCGATGTGGAATAGTAATTCAGATTGAGTGAGAAACACTGATCTGATGTGCATTATGCTTGCAGATTCCTAATGACGAAGAGGAGCAGTGTGGAACACCCAAGACGGGCAGAGTTAGCACACCTAGGTCTAGTTCTTCATCCAGGCCCAACAATGAAAGTGAATCATCCGAAGAATTTCGGAACATGACTGATGAATATGAACCGGTTGATATCGAAGGATTGGAGAAGGCTGAAGTTTGGGTGCATCGACCGGGCAGCGATGTCACTGGTACATGGGAGCCTCGGAAAGGACGTCCTAGGTGCCAGGATTCCAAAATCCACCGGGAAAACGATGCTTGCAGTGATAGCCCAAGGTCATCAGTATCAGGGTCTCAGAGAAGTGATTCCAGTACCGAGGAACCAGGCAATGGTAAAAGGCGCCATCCCCATCTCCGCAAGGTCAAAAAAGGTTTGGGCAAACTAGCCGGAGTTGTGCTGAAACGGAACTCAAAGAAAGAGACCGAAGATGAGGATCCTACATGTGTTACGCCTAAGCCGAACATTCGGCCTGTCGGAGAAAGCAGGGTTTCAGTTACGTACGTGGTCGATAAAGATCCTGGGAACAGCAAAACGCAGAAGGGAGCAGATGTTCAGTACTCAAGCCCTGAGAGAGAGGAGCTGGACAGTCCAACCAAACGGCATTTGGGGAAGAAGGCAGTGCATATGGTGAAAACCACAGGGAAGACCGCTCACAACCTAAAGTCCGTGTTCAGCAGAAAGGGCTCTGACAAAACCAGAGACGAATCCCAAAATGGTGAGGAAGATGATGACCTGTCTGCAACAAAAATAGATGCCGTGGAAGTTGCTCCAATATCAAGCAGTGATGCAATAGATGCGCCGGAGCCTGTAGCTGACGGCAAGGACGCACATTCACTGAAAACGTGATCGGCGTTTTGCTGATACAGCCTTTAACCCTGTGTAGGTGTTATCCTGGATGTAGAAGTGGTTAGTTGCATGATAGTTTCTGACGACAAACATAGAGGTCGGAAGACTCGGAACATGAGAAGCTATAGGCTTGTCGAAGGCTAAGTGCCCCATAGGTTTTTGTTGTGCTCAGTGCTGGAGGAACATCCTCTGTAAATATTCCATGTACATTCCTGGAAAAACTGCTGTTTCGTTCGGCTATCAGTGCAGAATGGGTACAGTGCGAAACCTCTTTGCTGCGAAATAACAATTGTTCGAATGCCTGCTTCTCGTAAGAGATTATAAGTCAACGATAGATATCTCAAGCAATTGAAGTACGGAGTAAGCTTCCGACATTACAGAAATGCAGAGAGCGTCCCTTTCCAGCTCGCCTGATTCTTTCTTTCGCACCTCTACGGCTCTACGAGTGAAACAGCAGAGAATGCTAGTTTGCATGTTTGCACCAGACATCTAGTTTGCACTAGATATTTCGGCTGAGTGAATATGTAGTGCAAACCGACACCTACATGCAAACCTGGAAACTCCAATCCTGGACCATGGGATCCGAAACGTGTGTCTGTGAGACAACATTCGGCTGTGCACTGAACATTTTGCGGCCGCATCCCTCCACTAATGGGTACACTTTGCGATTACATCCTTGCACCCAAACACCTCGTGTGCAGCCGCCGCCTCCATTCAAATCGTTCCCCATTCTTTCTCCAGTCAACTAGGGTTCGTGCAATGTTGGGAGGTACAGGGTGCGAATTTGTACTCCACAGATATCACAGGTACTTCCTTGTCTCTCCTCCTTTGTTCCAAGTTGTTTGGGATCGAATTGTTCCGCCTCAGTTTAGTTTTTTTGCCCCAATTTCAGATGGGCGAGTTAATCTGATTTCCCGACTCGCCAGTCTTACAAGGTGCTTCAGATGCCTCCATTTTCCTTCTTTCTATGTTATGCATGAACTGAATAGTACTGTTTCTGCTTCGTTGTTGTTCAACAATTTGGAAAGCTTGTAGTTTAAGATTTGGGGATTCATTCACTTGGGTGTAGAGAATGCTTTTTTTACGAGGTCTGAACCGTGACTTTTTTAGATGCTTATTAATGAAGAAATAGTATCAATGTTGAGTAAGATCAAATTTCCCGAAAGATTCGCGTCAATTATTTTTTTACAGCAAATCAAGGAGTCCTGGAGCTTTCCACTATCCGTTTGCTCAGAAATTAGTTGAGCGCTCTTCTAGCAACAAGGTTTTATGACAAGGTCTTGTTTTGTTTATTAGGGGACTTCAATAGATTTGTCGATCTATTTTTTGCTCTTTTGTTAGCTGCTGATATTAATGCTCACTTGGAACTATAGATTAACTTATTGACAATATGCTTCATACAGCTAGGACACAAAGTTTAGCCTAGATATAAGTTAGTTAGTTGGTTTGACACAAAGTTCCATTTCAGATACCTCATGCTGTGGCCGGACTGTGTTCAGCTCAACCAGGGGGTCTGTGGAGACTACAAATATACAGTCACTCAGTCAGCATGGTAGGTTTCCCAGATGGTTCGATTATAACAGCTTAATGTTTAGGTGATGTTTTTACAATTCTAAATCTGACTTGGTTCACAGAGTTCTGAACACATTCCTGATTGCAACATGAACCTAAAGCCTTCAGTTGGCATGATCTTCAGTAACTTGGTGGAAGGTGAAAATTTCTACAGATCTTATGCTAATAATGCCGGGTTTTCCGTTCGCCAAGGGCCACAAAAGTTAGGCGAAGGTCATGTAGTCCTCTGGGAGCACTTATTTTGTTCGAAGCAAGGTTGGAGGAACAAGATAGAGATTGCAAACTGGAATCAGAAATGGATTACGAAGAGCAGTAGGTGTGGATGTAAAGCAATGATTGAATTCAAGAAAAATAATAATGGAACATATCAAGTTGCTCGGTTTGTTGAGGTACACACAGATAAGCCTCACTCACCATCTCCGAGACTACATCTCATGATGAACTAGGACAAGGTGAATGTTGATATTGGACGCTGACAGATCTTGTCAAGTTAACTTAGCTTTTGAGATGAATGGTACAATATACTGAATTTCCTAACCGTGATTCTTGTATTATGACAGATATATTGTTCCAAAATTATGTATTACTCTTTGGCTTATGAGCTTCTGTATTGAGACTCTGACCTGCAAAAATTGATCTTATAAAGTGTTTGAATGGAGAACACCTGAATGATGTACATGTGCTCAATCACTAACATAACGTTGACTAGTATTGCATTAACACCAGCCTTTATCTAAACAAGATGATGTTGCATTATTGGCATGTATTTACTTTTTTTAGTTGTGATCCAAAAGTAACCAAAATAATATTGGCTTTATATGAGTATCACACATACTAGTGTTTCATTTCAACAGAACTCAGTACCTCACGGTGCAACATAAAAAAACCCTCGGTACCGCAGTATGCTCATCAAACATTTTCAGGACTAATTTCTTTTCATGTAAAGCCGAGAAAAGAAAACAGATACCATTTGGGGGATAAAGCAATCTGGGATCAGTGCCACTTCGTTTCAACATACACTGATACAAAGTTTTGCGTACAGCATAGACTTATAAGAAATGTTGAACGTTTACTATTAACCTATTAACAGACAACAATGCAAATAGTACTCTATTTGCTCTATTACACAATTTTCTGGCACTTCCAATGAACAATGAGTCACCAATAGAAAACATTCATGGACAAAATGGTACCATAGTCAGTGAATAGTTAGGGTTTCGATAAGACTAAAGTGTGAGAAATAAAAAGTTTTGGGAATACGAAAATTGTGCTTCAATCCTTTTTTTCTTTTGTTAGCAGCTGAACGCTCTAACTAGTGAACCAGATATTGCTTGGATCTCACAAGTTCTTGTTTGCTAATTACAACATTTTGGTTTTGCGTAGTATTTTTGGTAGCCAGATGGACTTGTAAGCTACTAAAGGACAACTGAAACTCACATCTCAATGAAAAGGGATAGCAAGGATATTATTAACAGCAAACAGCCAACGTGAGCACATTCTCCAAAATAGAAAACATTAAACAACAAAGTAGGCTTTACCCATTCGGTGAAGTTCTTGGAAGAACTGAGAACAGCGGAAGGCTGCCTCGAGAAGCAGCAGCGGAGAACAGGAGTGTGTCAGGAGGAGGAAGTCGTCCTGTTGTCCATGGAGAACCCCAGATCCAGCTGCTTGAAAACAGAATCCCAATCTCGTCTCCCTCAATCCCTAGCTCATCTGGAATCCGAGAACAAATCAAAATCGTAGAAACCGCACAGAAAGGGGTAGTGGTTGAAGTTAAATTCGAGTGGAATCGATGAGGATACCTCGAACGGCAACAGATAAGGAAGTCGCTGGTGATTGGGGAGCTTGCAGGTTGTAGCCGCCTAGCATCGGTCCCGTGAAGTTTCTCGATGATTTACAGTGGGATTTGGGAATCTGAGCTCCCATTCGAACGAAGGTGGCGGCAGTGTATATGTTAAGATTTAGAACAAAATGAAGGACTATTTCAAAAATGTTCCACGAGTTGGTGCGGGTGTGTAACCGTAAATGTATGGAGGTCATCTGGAGCCGTACTTTTTAGATCTAACAGCAGAGAATGCTAGTTTGCATGTTTGCACCAGACATCTAGTTTGCACTAGATATTTTGCCC
>JAUNZO010001401.1:0-43795 GCA_031894775.1 Chloris gayana | reverse complement strand
GGCATACAACACACAACAAGAACAAACAGGATACTTTCTTTTTTGCGATGAAAACAAAGAAACAGCGGGCTAGTACGTACTACTCTCTTACTAAATTGTTGTCGCTGTTGACTTTTTTTCTTAAGTTTAATCATTTGTCTTATTCAAATAAAGTTTAAAAAATATGATATTTTTTCTTAGAATATGTTTTATCACTAAAAAAACTTGAAATATAGCATATAACTTTTTATGTTTAAAGAAATTTTTTGAATAAGACAGATAATTGGTCAAACGTCACGAAAAAAATCAATTAGCGACAACAATTTAGTGAAGTGAGGAGTATTATGTATGGCTAGACAAAGGTGATGTTGGCAGACTTGTTGGTGGTCCAGGTTGTGATCTCCTGTACCAGTGCGCACTGCACCCAATGCGGGCCGCGCGCAACCGCACAGCACACCTGCTCAAGGACAAGGGCGTGGCGAAGCAACAACTTGGCAAGCGTCCTCTGCGCGTGGCCCCCTTGGTAGTGCACCAAGTTGATCGCCCTTATCCGGTCCCGCAGGCAGGGGATGTCACCGGCGCCCTCGGGCACGGCGACGGCCGCGCTCCCGTCGTACCTGAGCCGGTGCACAGTCGCCGTCTCCAAAGGGTCCGGTAGGAAGAAGAGGGACAGCGTCTCCAGGCTCGGCGCCCGCTCCAGGATGCGGGCCACGGAGGCTGGTACGGTGGCGTCCTCGTCCGGCGCGATCCCCGTGAGCTCGAGGTGCCTGAGGCTCGCGCACTCGGGGAACACCGGCGGCGGCGAGGATGCGACGGCGAGGATATCGGACTTGAGATGCATGTGCGTCACGCCGGCGAAGAGCCGTAGGAAACCCGTCAGGTGCTGCTCGCCGCCGCCGCCGCCGCAGAAGTCGAGGGTGCAGGACGCGGTGATCGCCGGTGCGGTCGGCAGGAACGCGGGCCCCGGCACGGCGCCCCTGTACTCGAAGGCGCGCAGCTCGGTGTTGGCGGCGACGGTGACGGAGGCGAGGCCGTGGCAGCAGCGCAGGGCAAGGCTGCGGAGGCGCTCCTTGTCGTGCAGGCGCAGCGACGTCAGGTTGGCGCCGCAGGCCTCGAGCGTGAGGTCGGCGAGGCGCGGGCACGCGGACACCAGGCGCTGCACGGCGTTGAGGGGGCCTTGACCCGGGCCAGGAGCAGGGTCTCGAGGGCCGGCAGGTCGTCGAGGCGGCACGGGCCGAGGCGGAGGCACCGGAGGGTGGCCATGGAAAAGAGCCTTCTCGGCGCGGGGATCGCACGGGAAAGGTACGAGAACTCGTCGTCGAGGTCCGCGGCGTCGAGGTCCTCCTCGCCGCCGCACGTCGCCTGCGTGTCGTTCAGCAGCTCGTCCTCGGCGTACCGACGGCGGTCGCGGGCGCAGATGACGTCGCCGAGCCCGAGGACGCGCAGGTCGACGTGCGACAGCTCGTCGCCGGCCATCTCCATCCACCGGTCCACCACGGCGTGATCCAGCCTGCTGTACAGAACACAGAACGCGACGCGGAGTCCGCGGAGCGGGACGCCGTGGCGCCGCTGCCGGCAGAGGAGCGCGGCGGTGACGATGCCATCTAGCGGCGGCCAGGGCTCCAGCAGGGGCTCGGCGAAGAGGTAGTCGGTAGCGACGGGCCGTTCGCGGTCGTCGAGTGAGACGGTGTGGACGGCGGCGAGGATGCCGCGCCACCGGCGCGACAGCACCGCGGCGCGCGCGGCGTCGAACGCCGGGAGGAAGGATAGGATGTGCCCGAGGACGGCGTCGCTCAGCTGGCTCAGCCGGTCCTCGTCGCCTGCCATGGTTGCAAGTTTTTCGTGCGCGAGGCGAGCTCTACTTGACTCCTCTGCCGACGATTACTCCTATTCCTATGTGTGGAGAGAGGGAGGGGCTAGATTTTCCTCAAGAAATCAGAGCTGGACTCGGCATGCACACCGCGGGAACACAGGTCCGACTCCAATGCTATTCGATTATAGTAGCAGCAAAAAGTTTTTTACAAACTCAAGAGCAATCTAATGACTAGATAGACTCGAAACATGTAGAGGCAATAATCCATGTCGACGTCGATGGCTGCCGATCGCTGCCTGTCCGACCTCCCGGACGACCTTCTCCGGAGCATCCTGTACTTGGCCCCCGCGAAGGAGGCCGCATCCACCGCCGTGCTCTCGCGGCGGTGGCGCTCGCTGTGGTGCACATCGGGCGCCGTCAACATCGACTCGCGCTCGTACGGCCGCATCAGCAGCAGCTCCGGCGGCAGGGTCGAGGTCGAGCGCTTCGTCCGCGGCGTCCGGGCGGCGCTCGACGCCGCCCGCCCAAGCCCCATCCGGAGGCTCACCGTGCACGTCCAACTCGAGGCCGAGTGGTACGGCGAGGCCAAGGAGATGTACGAGTCTCTGAGCAAAAAGTACTCGTCGTCGCCGTCGTCGGCGGAGGATCTCGTGGACGCGGTGGTCTCCCACCCGGCGGCGAGGGGCGTCGAGGTGATCCACGTCGGGGCCCACGGAACCTGCGACAGAGACCTCAACGATGTGTACACGCCCGGGTGGTACTACGCGCTCAGCTGCGGCGCGCTGCCGTCGGAGCTCCTTCGGGCGCTGCACCTCACCAAGTGCTGGCGCTTCACGCCGCCTCCTCCCGGCACCGCCTTCCCGTGCCTGGCCGAGCTCCGCCTACACGGTTGCTGGGTCTCTGTCAAGGGACTCCAGGCCATGACCAACGCCTCGCCGCAGCTGCGCACCGTGCACCTCCTCCAACGGTGCCTTCTCGACAACAGCGTTGAAGAGGACAAGCAGGACGTGCTTTCCTGCCCGTCAGTCACCGCACTCGTGCTCCACAACTGTCAGCTGCTAACCACCGGCCAGCACAACCAACAAATCGTCCAGCTTGACGTGCCAAGGCTGCGGTACCTGAGTTTCGAGGGGTCTATTCATGCTAGATCCTGCGAGCAAGTATCATTCAAGTCACAGGGATTACACCAGCTGGACCGAGTCCACGTGCACCTCACTGACAACATCCACGAATTTCAAAACGTGGTGGTCAGGGAACCCTTTTGGCAGTTGCTCCGGAGCTTCAGCAAAGCCAAGGCCTTCAAACTGACCACGAAATACCCGATCGACCATGTCGCGGTTGTTGACGACAAGGATCAGGATCGGCTCCTCTGCGATGTCATGTTCCACAACCTGAAGCGTCTCGAGCTACAGGCAAGCTACTACTCGCGCAAAGTAGCTGCGGTGGCCATAGCAAACTTGCTCCGTAGTTGCCCTGTCCTCTGCGACCTCCACCTCCAGTTAAGAAAGCCGGCGCGGAGACGACCACGCATAACCATGTCGCAACGGGCAGCTCGACGGGACTTCGACGAGTCCGTTGAGAACTTCAAGCAGTGTCGAAATTCCTTGGGCGGAGCTGACCGGCATGACCATTGCGACTACGAGGTTTCTGATATCCCCGGCTTGAGCGGACATTCGTTCAAATGCTTGCAGACTTGCTTGACAAGAGTGACCCTGCAGCTCCGGATGCAAAAGAAGGATTGCTTTGGTACCCGACTTGTTAAATTCTTCGCGCAGAATGCAGTGGTTCTAGAAGAATTGTACATCGATGATGGAATTCACAGAATACGCGAGCATATGAACTTCCTCGTCAAGATTGCAAGATGGAGTGCTAATTCACCAAAGAGGAGGAACTCGCTGACCCCAAGAGTCTACCTCATGAAACTTGACGAGGAACAACATGTAGGGTGAACATTTTTAGAGTCTAGATAGAATTGAAGTGAACTTCAGTTCAAAATTGTGTTTTTCAGCTTTGCTAACAAAAAAAAAAACAGAGACATGCAAACTTCTTGAATGGTGCGCCTGAACTCAGCGTCATGGATCGCGGCAAAGAAAAAGGAATTCAGTGTCATGGAAATTGGAGTGGGAGAAAAACATAGGTTCTCGGCCCGAGAGATGGCGACTCCGCCCTCCCCCTCCCCGCCGCCCGCCACCCCGGCGCCGGCGACCACCTCCTCCCCGCCGTCTGCCACCCCGGCACAGGCGTCCACAGCCCCTCCGCTGACTGCCATCCCGGCACCGGCGACCACCCTCTCCCCCCACGCACAGCCTTTCTTCCCCGGCGAGGCCTCCCATGGCAGGGATAAGGAGAGCCGCTGGCTGGACTTCTCCTCCGATGAATCCGACGCCTCCTCCCACCGTTCCTTCCGCGACGTGGTAGAGGGCAAAGGAAAGGAGCCACAGCGTCCGACTTCTCCGCGCGTCGCACCGAGACCTGCTTCAGGAGGGTTCATGGCGGACGCACGACGGTCGGCGCCGGAACGCCGCCCGGCCCCACGCAAGGAGTCTCGCCCTCCTCCGTGCAAGGACCACAGGCCCCGGCGTGAGGCTGGCGCCGACAACGGCGGCCGCAAGCTAGCAGATCCCCGGCGTCAAACGAGAGACCCGCAAAGCCCGGGTAAAATCCGTGGTTGTTGTTTCGGGCTCTCTTCCCTTCATGTCCGGATGGCCGGAGCGCGACCGACGGCAGCGACCCTGCTCGGATGCCCGCGGGCGGAGGGCTGTCTCCTGGCTCACCTAGAGGACATCGCCGACGGATGGACTGAAGTGCGCCGGCGACGCCACCACCACTCGGAGGCTACACGAGCCGAGGCAAGCGGCAGGCGCCGCCACACCCGTGGCCGCCGCCGTCGCGGCGCTCCACAGCCAGATCCCTCAACGGCGCGCCGATTCCCGAAGTCTTCAATGGCAAGTGCCTCAACTGCCTCTCCACCACTCACCGACGCGTCGACTGCAGGCGGCCGCGGCGCTACCTGCGCTGCCGTGGCCCGTTCCACCTCGCCAGGGACTGCAAGCGGCCGCGCAGCCCACCAAGCTCTTCTCGAGGCAGCGGCTCCGAGGCTGACGGGCGCCGCTTCATCCGCCTGCACCGCAGCGGATCCCCTTCCACACCGGAGGCTGACCGCGCGCAGTCCGAGACCCCCTCACCTCCTCCGGAAGCCATCCCCCACAGCAACAACTTCGACGAGCCTGCACCGGGGCAACCAGATTCAAGGCCCCCAACGGAAGCGTGCTTCATCCCAAGGTCAGAAGAGATCGCAGCGGAGGAGGCCGGACTGCGATGGGCTCTCACGGCGCACACCGGAAACGCCCGGTTCAACATCTCCGCTGATTCGGCCGCCGCAGCAATCCGTGGCACCCTAGCCATGGCTGATAGCGAGTTCTCGGTGCGGGCTTTCGCTCCCGAGAATTTCCTCATCATCTTCTCCTCGCAAGCGGCGCGCGATCGGGCTCTTTCGGCCGGTTCTGTCCCCGTCGACAACACCAACCTCGTCTTCGGGCAATGGACGCGACCGGCACGAGCGGTTCCGGACACGCTGTACTTCAAGGTGGCCATGGAGATCGAAGGCATCCCGCCCCATGCCTGGCACCTAAGCTCCGCCTACCAGCTACTCGCGTCCTGCTGCTGGATCGAGCGCCTCCACCCGGACACCGCCTCCAAAGCCGACCTTGCGCGCTTCCGGCTCACCGTCCGGACCGATGATCCCGCAAGGATCCCGAGAACCAAGGAACTGCGAGTCGCAGAACCCGAAGACCGGCCGGTGCACCCGAACCCGGCCAGGCAACAGATCTTCGCCACAGCTCAGCCTTACCTCCGGAGCAAAAAAGTGCTAAGGTACCCGGTGATCATCCACATCCGCAGCGTCACCGACCGCACTCCGCGATCCTCCTCGGATGGGTCCTCCCCACCCACCTTGGACGGCGACAGCGGCCACGACGGCGACCCTCGGCGCGGTCACGGCGGGAGCGGCAGGATCAACCGCAAGATTTACGGTTTCACCTGCCGACAGGGAGTTGTCGACGGCGCCGCCACGGCCGCCTCGCTCCGCCGCCGCCGGCGTCGAGGAAGACAAGCCATCGGTGTACCCGATGCCGGTCAAAAGGCACCACCAACCCCTCGCAAGGCGCCAAGAAATGGGTACCGAAGGCTGCAAAAAGTGCGAAAGAAGCAACAACCCCGCCGGGCCAAAGCAAAGAGCAGTTGGCGAGGACCGGACCCGACAGAGGTCGGCGGACACCAGTCCAAAGGACCCCTTCCAAAAGGGGAAACAGACAAAGACAAGACCGGCCCAAAGCGATCGCCCGGTGCGGCATCCAAGGAGCCCGTCCCCTTCGAAGACCATCTGCCAGCCCGAGAGAAGCACGTGGACGCGGGGCCCGATTCCATGCGCGGGGAAGCGCAGCAAGCCTGGCCCCAACCGACGCAAGAGGACACCGGCATCCCAGGTTCTCCAATCCCGAGCTGCCTCTCCCCAACCACCACACACGCAATGGGGCCCACTTCCTTAGAACCCCCACCGGTCCCCATTCGGCTGGACTTGCACACCGAACCCATGTGCACGGGAGCACAACTCAAGCGACCGTAGTCACGGAAAGAAGACAACGGCAACCCAAGCATTCAAATCTCCCCAACAGCCCTAGCAACAACTGGCCCCGATGACGTGGACCAACAAACCATGCTGGCGGGATATTCGAGAAGGACCGAAGGGCCTAGCCGGCACAACATGGAAAACAACGTTGAACCGCTGCGACCGACCCAGCCAACACCCGAGACGGACCAAGGAAAAGGTGGTGTACACGGACCGGAGGAAACCTCCCACGAAGCAAGCCAACCGGTCCCATCCCATGGACTGGAAGCAGCACAACCCACCGCTGGCGAGGGCCAACAACAGTCCGAACAGGCACAAGACCAGCGGATCAACGCAGAGCGACAGGCTGCCATGGCGGCTACGCAAGCATTCATCACCTTAGTGAGCGAAGCACTGCGCTCCCCTCCGGTGGCCAAGCCACGAGCAAGACAGGCAGTGGCCGCTGCAACCACTCCAGCACCGTCACCTCGACGTAGCACCCGAATCGCCAAGTTGCATGGCACGTCCACAGTCCGCCCATCCAAGCGCGGCGAAACACTAATGATGCGCAAACTCGGAGTGCTGCCTCAAACCGGGCCAGTAACTCAGGAAGCGAGGAAAGCGTACAAGGAACTCTTCGAAGCACCACTATCCAAGAACCACATCGCTGCCATCGGAGAGCTTTTCCCAGCTACAAATGTGCTTACTGATGCTGAAGTGTTGACCGCCCTGCAGGCAGGCGCGATGGCGGCCGGCTACTAAAGCCCAGGCCAAACCAAGCGGTTGTTACTATTCCTGATGGATAATGTAAACATGCTTGTCCGGAACATACGGGGCTTGAATGGCAGAAGCCGCCGTGACGCCCTTAGAGGAGTCGTTGTAGACAGTAAACCTGCCATTGTATGTATCCAAGAAACTAAGCTCACCGCGATCTCCCCGGTGCTCATCAATGAAATGCTTGGCTCCGACTTCGCGAGCTTTGACTATCTCCCGGCCACTAACACCAGAGGTGGCATTCTTATAGCATGTCGATTCCCGGAGACAACGATGGAAACGCTGCATACTGGCGAACACTCGATAACAGTCAAAGTGACGCTAGATGGATCGACCTGGAACCTCACATCGGTATATGGACCACAGGTCGACCAGGATAAAATCACATTCCTGGACGAGCTGCGAGCTATGCGCCAAGCGGTCCACGGACCCTGGATGGTGGCCGGGGACTTCAACTTAATCCTGAGTGCGCAAGAGAAGAACAATGTAAACATCAACAAGAGGAACATGGGCCGCTTCCGGCGCTTCACGACAGAGATGGAACTCAAAGATGTACCGCTGCAGGGACGAAGATTCACGTGGAGCAACAACAGACAATGCCCAACGCTTGAGAAATTGGATCGAATACTCGTCTCGCTGGACTGGGAAGAACAATTCCCGGACTGTTTCTTGCAAGCCCTATCCACTGACATCTCGGATCACTGTCCACTCTTGCTAGCCACCAATGCAGCTTTACACGCCAAACCACGCTTCCATTTTGAGAAATACTGGCTCAAGCTTCCAGGCTACCAACAAGCAATAGAGAAGGGTTGGACCTCCTCAACCCCGCCATCCGACCCTTACAGGCGGCTAGACTCCCTACTTCGCAACCTTGCACGAGAACTACAGAGTTGGGGCATGAAACGGACGGGTCACGTCAAGCTCCAGCTGTTGGCAGCACGTGAAATCATCCTTCGCCTAGACGAAGCGCAGGAGATAAGGGCCCTATCCCAGGACGAAGTGGACCTAAGGAAAGAACTGAAGCTCAAGTGCCTTGGCTTAGCTTCGCTAGAACGCACAATTGCCCGCATGCGTTCGCGAGTGGTCTGGCTCAAAGAGGGAGATGCATGCACGCAGTTCTTCCACGCTCAGGCAAGGTACCGCCGGAAAAAGAACTTCATTGCCAAACTGCGGACTCCACAAGGGATAGCAGTAACACACGAAGAGAAGGAAGACGTCATCTACAACCATTTCAGCACTATCTTAGGCGCCGACCCAGAAAGAACAGCCTCCCTAAACCTGGCAGCCATTGGTGCCCCCACGGCCAACCTATCACACCTTGATGTCCCGTTCACAGAAGAAGAGTTATGGGAGGCCATCAAGAGCTTGCCGGCCGACAAATCACCGGGACCAGACGGTTTCACTGCAGAATTTTATCGATCCGCTTGGCCGATCATCAAAGCAGACCTCCTCAACGCCCTAAACGCCTTCAACAGAAAAGACAGACGCGGCTTCCACACTGTTAACAACGCGCTAATCACGCTCTTACCCAAGAAAGAGGAGCCCGAAACAGCAGGAGACTATCGACCCATCTGCTTGATACACAGCTTCGCAAAAATTGTGACAAAAGTCATGGCCCGACGTCTCGCCCCAGAGCTGGACAAACTCATAGACATCAACCAAAGCGCATTCATCAAAGAGCGATCAATCCACGACAACTTCAAGTTCGTCCAAGCTTCAGCGAAACTATATCAACAGAGGAAAATACCCAAACTACTGCTCAAGCTAGACATTGCCAAGGCATTTGACACCGTGGCCTGGCCATTCCTACTGCAGATCCTAGAGCACGCGGGTTTCGGACCCAACTGGCGCGATTGGATTGCCATCATACTCTCCACAGCCTCAACAAAGATCCTCTTGAATGGAACGCCGGGAAAAACAATTGAGCTAGCGAGGGGCCTAAGACAGGGCGATCCACTCTCCCCAATGCTGTTCCTTACGGTTATGGACGTGTTGCATCGCCTGATCACTAATGCCACGAACCGACAGCTACTGCAACCCACTGGCCACAGAGCGATTGGACACCAGTGTTCCCTATATGCAGACGACGCTGTGATCTTCATCTCCCCATCTGAGCAGGACCTGGCAGCAACAGCAAGCCTCCTCGGTCTATTCGGCGCCGTGTCAGGCCTCCACACAAACATGCAAAAAGCACGGCGGTGCCGATCTGTTGTTCGCAAGAGGAAATAGATAGAATCGGAACTCACCTCCCCTGCAACCTCTCAGAATTCCCCATCCAATACCTAGGGATGCCACTCTCCACCAGGAGGCTGCGCAAAGCACACCTACAACCGGTCGTGGACAAGGTTCATGGTAGATTGCCTACATGGAAAGCAAAGCTCCTCCGCAAATCTGGCCGGCTCGCCCTGGTAAAATCAACACTCACGGCAATCCCGATCTATCCTCTAATTTCAATCAAATTACCGCCTTGGGCCATTAAGGCGATCGAGAAAGCCTGTCGAGGATTCTTCTGGGCGGGAGAAGCTTCTGCTTCTGGTGGAAAATGCACCATGGCATGGCCACGAGTGGCTAGACCAATCGAACTGGGCGGCCTCGGCATAACGAACCTCAACCTTGCAGGCATCGCACTGCGGATGCGCTGGCTCTGGCTACAACGAACAGACCAAAACAGACCTTGGAGAAACCTACCCATGGAAGTCGATGCTGAAACCCAGCAGATGTTCGATGCTTCTACGGAGGTACGGGTTGGAAACGGCAAATCCACACTATTCTGGACCGACAGATGGCTGGATGGCTACTCTATTCAGAGACTTGCACCGGAACTTTACGCCACAGTACCGGCCAAATCCCGAAACACCCGCACACTGCACCAGGCCTTACAAAACCAGCGCTGGATCAAAGACATTACCGGGCAACTCTCGCTGGTAGCCCTCACGCAATACATTCATCTTTGGGACAAAATCCAGACAGTCCAACTACGGGAACATCAGGAGGACCAGATCTGTTGGCGCTGGATTGCATCCCAGAAATATACAGCCAATTCCGCCTACAACAGGCTTTTCTGTGGCGCAACCAAATTCGAAGGCGCCAGGCTAATTTGGAAGAGTTGGGCGCCCCCGCAAATCAAGCTATTCATGCACCTAGCTCTACATGGACGGACCTGGACAGCAACACGACGGAAGAAGCATGGACTCCAGGACGACGACACCTGCGCACTATGTGACCAAGAGCCGGAGACCATCGAACACCTTCTAGCGCAATGTCCAATCGCAAGAGAGGTATGGTGGGCTGTTCTGAACACCTGCAACCTAACCAACCAGTTCGTAGCAGACGAGCTCAGCCTCACCGACCACTGGAATAGAATGAGAAACGGCCTGCCAAAGAGATCTAAAAAAGGATTAGATTCCCTGATCATGCTTACTGCCTGGCAGCTATGGAAAGCGCGCAACAACGCAGTGTTCAACGGCGTGCACGCCACAGCCGAATCAATTAGGCTTCTTATCATCCAGGAGGCGCGCATTTGGGTCATGGCAGGGGCCAAGCACCTCGGTTGTATCCTACCGGGAGAGTAGGCTTAGTTGATGTATTAGGTAGACTCGCAGCACACTTGTACGTCAATCCTATGTACGAGCTACCTGGCGGAACCTCCTGCGAGAGCCCGCGTTGTAACCGGTCATCGACCATTTCTTCTACTTAATACAGAGATGCGCAGTTCTCCTGCGTATTCGAGAAAAAACTTTGCTAACAGAGGATTATGATCAACATTGTGTTTTTTTTGCACATCAGTTCATATACTGAGCTGTGTGTGTGCATCATAAGTTGTTTCAGTTTATTCTACTGAGTGATTAGTGATGGATTTATACGGTAGTTCTGTACTATTATGCCAATTAATCATACACAAATTAAACTACTCTAAATTTCATAAATGGTAATTTTGTTACAACAATTCGTAATTAATACTAGAACATGCTAATTATATTTCATTATTTACTAATGATCATGCTTAGTGAGGTTGGAAAACGTTCCCGGCCAATTTTTTCGTACATGCTCATATCCATCATCTTTAAAGAATATTCTCTATTCAGTCCACTCTATCTAGGCTGAGTGAAACAAATACTAGATTGGATAGCTATGTCCAAGCCAATCCAAGCTAGTACAGGGAAACAAACACATCCCAGATCTTCGACCGTGCCCCACTCACCGCCACAGAGGCAGCAGGACAATGGGCTACATGAACACAGACGAAGGTATACTACCGTAAAAGTTTTCTAGTTCTCTATGGAAGATGAAATGGGGGATCGTGTTCTGGAGCTTAGCAAGCTCTGTGGTTATGGTACTATGGAACTAACCTCATAAACAACAATACTGAGTAGCCAAAGATTACCTAAAAGTTGATTTTCTTTATCATGCTTCTAGTTCTAGAATAAAAGGAATATACATGGCAAACCTGATACTTTTATATAGTTATAAGTTTTGAAGTAGCATAAATAAAGTTCTGTTTTTTCTACATATTGGCTTAGAAATCCATGATAATGTTTTTTGTATTTTTCATATTTTCTTCATGCAACAAAATATGTTGTGTTAGAATATGGTTATATATATATAATTTCATAAATTGGAAATATGAAATGATATTATGTACACCCTTATTATATTGATAGATCCATTCATACAAATGATTTAGTCGCACATCCACCTTGGCCTATCATCAAACTTTTATCAAATCATGCATTAGGGAACAAATAAATTATCTGTATAATAAAACACATTAGATCTGAATTAGGAGCAGAAAAGTATTACTCACATCAAAATCATCGCAAGAAACACAATCATAAGGAACATAGTAAAGCATCTTATAAGCACCCAATAGATATTGTAAAAGATCCATTAGGGCTTCTACTTGTTTGAAACAAACTCCGCAATCTTTATGCTCTAGATAACCATGAGCATAGCAGACCCATTAGGTTTTCTACTTGTCTCACCCAAACTCCATAAAAGTACCTCCTCACTATGAACTACTACTCTCCAGAACTCAACTCACATGAGGTTAAACCACATCCGTTCTGGGAGTGATTGTCGACCACCACCTCACTACGGAGCATGTCATGAACTGCCAATAGGCTAGGCCTCAACTCACGGTTGTACGAAATTGCGTCATTTTTCTTGAAGGATGACTTTCGCTCGTGTGACTCTTTGAGAATTTACGCCACCTCCTTGTAGATCCCAGCGATAGCCAATAGATACTCGGCCCCGTACTTGTATCGCTGATTAGATGTTGACGACTGTTTCTGGACAGAGAAGGCAGTGCTGAAAACAGACCCAACATTCTTGGATGTAACAAAAACAGCAGTTCATCTTACGTGACGGCGCTAGGAAGCATGAATGCATGAGTCTGATGTAGTAAGTTTAGAAGAGACATGGAATAGAGATGAACACTCGGCCTTACCGTCAGTCAGTACAGAGGCAACCTGGTTCCATCTAGCAGGAAAGTAAGCGACGGTTGATTCGTGGGACAAGATGAAGTCGGAGGAGAGGGAACACAATGGTTAGTGCTTAGAGATCCACTGAATCGCGCAGCCGCTTAGGTGAAAAAATACCACTTGAGATGGAACGAAAAATGTGACGTGCCACAAGTTTCAGACGACAGCCTTCCTTGTTGATTGCCGTTCGGTGTGTCTTGCATCATCCTCTTGTGTACCCAGTTGGGAGTACACATTCTTGTGTGATTTGTTATCATTTGAGGCATACCAAACAAGTTATACTATTTTGTTTAACAAGCAAGATGACATTAGCTCTAGTTTCTCGAGAAGATTTGTCGATGTTGTCCCAAAGGCCTGTACAATGCTTAACTGATGGAAATATTTTTGTGTGTACTGCTGACAAATTTTATATTAATTGGCAGCGCATAAAAGTCATCACTTACGTCATAGCTAGCTAACGTATATATAAACTTAGTTAAATCAGAAGTTTTGACTTTAGGGACAAAATGAGCAAATAAATTATCTTTAGTCAATCGTATCGTCCTCTGTTTGAAAAGTCAATATTCATGGAGTGGTCAGCGATTTGCGCCAAGATATATAAGGGCACGTACAAAGGAGAGTCCACTATGGTCTCTTGGTCACATGTATCCGAGGAACGAAATATGAAACAACTCTAGTCATATAAAAGAGAGACTCTACATGGTGTCTTTTAATAAATGCATATTATTAATGATTGCATGACATAAGTCGTCTCTTCATATGTACAACGGTGCTCAGAGTTGTCTCTTACATCGGAACACGTAATAGAGACCGTCTCTTCTCAAGAGACCACCCAGCCGTCTCTTCAAGGGTTGGAGGGGCTATTTGTAAAAATAAATTGCCACATCAACTCAAGAGCCCGCTCATTTATTAGCGTTATACATGCCCTAATGATGTTCGGAATATTATTGCTTCTGGGCAATACCAGCACCATGCTATAAGGCCAGTCTCAATCCAAGTTTCATATGCATTAAATAGTATGTCACATAAGCAAAAATGATGATGTGGCATACAATTTATGAAGAGAGAGGAATAGAGTTTCATCCCAGTAAAACCTAGTGTACACGGTTACCTAAACTATGAAACTAGAATGAAACTCCACTAAGACTAGTTTGTTTCATCTCTCCATATTTTATCAACTATCATTGGTCACTTAGGCTACTCACAATGGGAGTTTCATTTTCAATAAATGAGATGTCATGTAAGCAATTTTGCTGATGTGGCAGAAAATTAATAAGAAGAGAGAAAAAAAGGGTTTCATCTAGATGAAACCATCTCTACACTGTTTCCAAGACATTTCTCTCTTGCATGTGTTACCTAGGAAACAACAAAATGAAACTATGCATTGCATGAGGTTGCTTATGTAGCACCTTGAAAACAATGAAATGAAACTCTTCATTAGAAGTAGCCTTAGATGCAACAATTAAATGATATGCCTATGAAACTGTGACATGAAACTTTACATTGAGAGAGCTTGTTTCATCAACAATTTTATATGATATAGCATACTTGAAAACCGTACTATGAAACCTTGCATTAAGACTGGCCTAATAAAAGATGCTAGTTTAAAGTGAGCCCTGAATCAATCAATAGTGAAATATATTTTAAATGAAGGTTGAATTCCCGAGTCACCGTGTACTCCTCTTGAATTTACTCCATTATTGTAGGGGTAAGGTTTACCTTATATAATCCTTCTCCAGACCTCACCTTAGGTGGGAGCTTACAATACTGGGTCTGTCCTAACATTCTTTCGTGCTAGATTGCAAGACTGAATGAGCTAGCTGTTTATTCTCGATGCTTTAACAGGACCACCATATATGTTTCACATTCTATTGAGTTACAATGCAATGTGCCATATCTTATATTTACTAATTGGAGGCTCCTTTTGAGGCCTTCACATTAATCAGAGAAAAATCCTAGAAATTCTCACAAAAAAGCAAAACATCTAGCCATTGAATTGGACATTCAACAAATCTTAGTCATTGGATGTGACATGCTTAAAATTACCCACTTCTGCCATTATGAAAGATTTTATTTCAGAATTATCCCCAACCTCATATTCTAAATCATACTATATCGTTGTAATAAAATAGGGCATTGTCTTCACGTATAGACGGACAAAAATAATAGCAACCACATACGTCTCCGTGTTTCTAGAGGAGAGCCGGGCAACGACGGCGCACGATATGCCGGCGGCAGATAACGAAGCTATCTTGCCATGGAGTCCCAACCCGATGCAAATCACTAGCGAACAGAGCAAGGCTGATTTCCGTGAGATCGGGTTGTAATCTTGATATTAGGCCACGCCGGTGCAAGCATGTGTTCTCTCTTTACATATAGGACATCGAGCCAAACCTGTGACCAGACCACGCAGGTGCAAGCATGCATGAAGTGCTCTCTTTCTCGAAGGGAATTCTTTGATGGCACAAATACTACAAGGATGATTAGAATACCCAGAAGAACTAACCTAGGTTTTCTATAATTTATTAAGGTAACATCTTTATCTCTCCAAAACATGCATTGGCTCGGTACTCAATTTCTTTATGTAGGTTGCATCTTATTAAAGATAAATTAGTAGATTGGACTACGCAGGTGCAAGCATGCATGAAGTGCTCTCTTTCTCGAAGGGAATTCTTTGATGGCGCAAATACTCCAAGGATAATCAGAATACCCAGAAGAACTAACCTAGGTTTTCTATAATTTATTAAGGTAACATCTTTGTCTCTCCAAAACATACATTGGCTCGGTCATCAATTTATTTATGTAGGCTGCATCTTATTAAAGATAAATTTGGTGTGTATATTGTGACATGCGGCTCCAAATCAAATGATGGAAATATGGAGAGAATCCTAATTTGAACATAACAAGATTTTCTAATGTGAACAGATAAATGGTAATGAAAATACAGAGTTATAATGAGGGAAGGTTCTGCGTTAAATTTCTTTTACATGAAAAATAAAATTTACTATGATGAACATTGTGATCAAAATATTAGTTATACGTGTTAGATATGAAGAGGTAAAACCCCACAATTGACATTTAAGAACTAACCTCTCTCTTAGAATTCTGAGATAGCTCCCAAGCAACTACATATATACTGCTGATATTTCAGGCCCGTCCAATCATGTTCATCGAAGAAATCATGAAACGTTTGAGCTCAGTAGGAATCCTTTGACTCCTCACAGGATATATATAGGTGGTGTCGTGCATAGCAAGTTATTTATTGTTTTATTGTGACATCAATATAAGTACGGGGTAATACAAGATATTATTAAGCAATGGTACGGTGCTAATAACAAGCAAACTTAACAACAGGGTAAACACAAGGAGTGACGAAGGTTAGCAAAAGATTGTATGGCAATTGTGCGGGAGCAGACCATTGTGCATATATGTAGTACATGTTCGTCTAAATCTTCCTACCCTTGACAGCATGCGTATATGTTCAAATTGTGATGATTTAAATGGTACTCTCTCTCTCCCCTATTTTTTTAAATGCATGCCTCTCATATCCTTGAATAAGCATACAAATTTCAACATTATTTACTGCTTACTGGCAGTCATCGTCATATTGGGAACTTAAAAACTCAGATTGTTTATCCTTTAATACGAAGGTGCAGTAGTTGGATAGAACTGCAGTAAATTTTTATTTGCATTGCATTTTTGTATCTCAATCCTGCAAATATGTTAAATATTTTCCTTATAAAACAACAAAAATAAAATAATTCACATGATAAGAACCTCGATCTG
Source organism: Chloris gayana (assembly GCA_031894775.1). Taxonomy (NCBI): domain Eukaryota; kingdom Viridiplantae; phylum Streptophyta; class Magnoliopsida; order Poales; family Poaceae; genus Chloris; species Chloris gayana. Next base: position 27,357 of record JAUNZO010001401.1, on the reverse strand, counting down.
TATTACTCTCAAAAGGCAAGAATTTTTATGCTAATTGGATGGGGATGAAGTAGGCTGTTTTCATAATAGCTCTATATAGATAATGACAAAATATACATATAACACATTTTCTGATTGTGCACATTAAATAATCAACATATATGTAAAACTATTAATCCATGTCAAAAGATATTTAATTTGACGTGATTCAGTAAGGGCATAGCTCGACAAGAATTGTATTAATTTCTATTTAATTTTAACTTAGAATACTTTGAGATAAAAGGTTATAGTATATTACTATAATAGGTCAATTGTAGTTACATACTATAACTTAATTAAAACACTGTATGTGCGGCTATATGCATAATGTTAAAAAAAATGAGTGACCTTTGTGGTAAAATAAGTTGACTATCCTTATTTGTATCATTTTAGACATTAATGATTTCTTGCAACTGGAATTTTGATAATCATGAAGGAGAACGCCACATATGTCATTCTGCTCTTTTTTAACGTAGATGTAACTAATAATCAATAAGTTTTGAGTCAAGATTATGACTGCAAAATCAAAAGAAAAATCATTCAGTCACTACGTTGCAATTTTTAACACTCTAAAATACTAGCCCGTGCATGTGCACGGGTTGATAGGCTAGTTCTGATAATGTATAATGGAACGGGTTTATTGTGATCTTTTCTACAAGGTTTACAAGTAATACATGGAATAAAATTCTACATATATATGCAGCAGAATCCGTGTACTGCAGATCCAGTTGGTCCAAACTGGCAGGAAATTAAAAAGCCGTGTATGGGGATATCAGTCATCACTTACGGCGTCCTAGCTCCTAAGTAACGTAAAGCTTCAGACAACTCAGAAGCTCTGACATTACAGACGTGAAGAATGGGCAAACGAAGTCAACAATTCACCATGCATATGCTGGTTGCCAGGCGGAACGGCCGGTACGATTTCTATATATATGGCAACCAGAGCAGTTTCCCATCTCGCATTGCCTTGTCTTTCTCTGGATACCGACCCGTTCACCTTCGTCTAGATAGCTTGCTTTTGACTCACAAAATCATTAGGTAAATAATGGCCTCTGGTGCTGCCTCCCATCTGAAGGTTGCCATCGTCGGCGCCGTGTGCTTGTTGCTGGTGCTGTCTTCTACCCCGGGGCAGCAGGCGGCGGCGCAGATGATGTGCAGCAGGTGTGACCAGGACTGCAGTTCCCCATGCGGCGGCAACGGCGACGGCACCTGCAATGGCGCCTGTGGTGACCCCACGGCCGTGGCATGCGCCAACTGCCACAGATGCATGAACCCTTGCCGAAGCTACTGCCACTCCACTTGTGTTTAATTCAACCGCTAGCTGAACCGGATATACAAGGGCTATGGCGAGTTACCATGAGTGAGTGTGTTTGTGCAGTGCTCCATATTATTATTTATACAATATAAATAAGCGAAAGCAAGATATCCCTGCGCACCGTGTTACATGAAAAAGTTGCATGCCCATCTATACATGTTCCGTGTTTGTCATATACGAGCATACTGTAATACGTCTTGCTTCCTTCCGTTCCTCTGTCGGAATTTGTGGAGACGATTGAATATATGTCAGAGCCTTTTTCCTTAGAAGGTTTCATCTCTTTTTTGTTCTTCAGATAGTATTCTCGCTTTCCCACAAAAGTCAGCAGATACAGAGCAGATCATTAATACTATTTAACAATACAAATTAACTTCATTCATGCGAAAATTAAATGTTTAAAAAATACTGTTCATTTTAAAAAACCGCCACCTTGTCTTGCCCTTTCTATCCTGGGGTTACCTTTAATTTGCAAGTCAGACCTTATCTCTTGCAATATACTATATTGATATAAGATATGCTGATCATATATATATCGATGGAGGTGTGGTTCAACTTTACAGCAGTTTTTGAGTGGATAACAGTTGCGTTGTCTTGTGACCATATCAGTTCGACATGCAGCAACAATTGACTAAATATCGGTTTAACATTCAACAGTTGACAATGTTTGAGTTGAACTAAATTTGTGTTGTAAAGAAACAGGGTTCAGGGGTTTTTAATACCTAAATAGATGGGTCAGGAGAGATGAACACATAATAACAATCAAGCTGGTGGTCGGTCCGAGAACACGCGCAAGATGGACTCAGCGCCACGACGCGGGACCTGCGGTTGCCGTGCTAGCAACGGCTCCTTTTGATCTTCTGCCTCCTCACGCAATCCACCTGCGGGTCTGCGCTGCGACGCCAGGATCAGGATGATGTGGGGGTTGGATCACCGAGCGCGCACCCCCATGTCGAGCGCAACACCATGTGCAAGCTTCACGGGCGCGTTGATGTGAGGAGCCTCTCGTTGGCAACTATCGCTGGGTCCGGCCGGGCCCATGTTTCCCGCGGGCGCGCTGACAAAGACGCCTTCCGTGATGGCCTTGCAGCGCGACGGGGTCGTACACGTACGAGAAGCCCAAGGCCCCCACCGCCAGGATGTCGAAGAGCCGCAGCAGCCAGAGTGTCGCGGAAGAAGAACTTTCCTTACACAGCGCCCCTGGCTGGCTGCACCGTGGGCCCGTATGGCACGAACGCGGCGGCGACCGCCATGTGCATCCCCGCCCGCAGCAGCAGAGTCAAGCTGTGGCTACTTGACTTTCGTATGGGCCTATTGGGCTTGTATTTAAGGCAGGCAGGCAGGCCGTAGTAGTACGCAACCAAAGTACAGAGATGGTGATGTGTTTCCTTTCCCGGACTTCTGCTGGCTTGCAGCCTGTTTTTTTTTTTTTAGGAAACTGGAGAGGCTGCCGCCCCTACAGTATTTTTATTGCATTATAAAAGGAACAAAAGTACAAGTCATGGAAGTCAAAAAAAAAAGTACAAGTCATGAAATGAAAAAAAGAGAAGTAAAGGAACAGGGTACACTGTCTAGTTGAAAGTTTGTATCCAGTGTTTCAATTGATCTAAGTGTTTAGCTTTAGCCCTATGGACAACCATGGCCATCTCCTTGAGAAACTTGGCTTTGCAATGCTCCACTGAGGGATCAACATTATTGAATATCCAATTATTGCGTTCTTTCCAAATGCTCCAGCTCATCAGGACAATTATTTCCACGAAGAAAGGTACTTTGAGTTTAGATTTGATCCACTTCACTGCTTGTGTTGCTTGTAGCCGAGCAGGCACAGAGATACCCAGCAATTGCCAACATCCTTTTGCAAAGTTGCATCTGAAAAATAGATGCTTCAGGCTCTCTTCTTTCTGTAATATGCATAGGTCACATGTATAAGATTCCAGTATCATATTTTTCCTTCGCAACATAGCTCTTGTGTTGAGTCTGCATTGTAATAGAAGCCAGAAAAAGACTTTATGTTTTGGCTGGCAGGAGGATCTCCATAGCCATCTAAAGGAAAGATGCGTTGGCATGTGTCCTGATAGCTGCTTGTAGACCATTGAAGCTGAATATAATTCTTTTTGCTTTATATGTTTCCACACATCTTTTGCAGCCGTGAGCTGTAGATTGAGAACAAACTCATTGAGTATTTCCCATTGTGCATATGCTTCCACACTGTGAGGTTGATGGAATAGGTCTGCAAAATTTTCTGCAGCCTTCACTTGTGACAGAAGTGTTGATTGATTTTTAGCAAAGGAGAAAAGCTCAGGGTACTTTAGTTTTAGTGGGCAGCCATCAAAAGAATCCATCCAGAAATAGATGGTTGAACCATCCCCTATTGTGATCGAAGCAATTCCTTTGTAGATATCTATCGGTTTAACTATATCCCTCCACCAGAATGATCCCTTTTTTGTGTGCACTGGTAGTCTGTGATGCTGATAGTAGTTTTCCCATAATAGACGTACCCATGGCAGGTCTTCCTTATTCATGAATTTGTGTAATTGTTTTAGTAAAAGTGCATTGTTGTGCAACCTCGGTTTGAGTACCCCCAGTCCACCTTCGGTCTTTGGTCTTGTAATCATTTTCTAGGCCGCTAGAGGTGGTTTATTGGCATTCAATGTAGAACCTTTCCACAGACCATATCTTCTGTATTGGTCTACTTGCTTGATGACAGTGTCAGCCTGTTACAAGCCCAGGAGTTTTCACTGGACCAAAGCCATGGGATCATGGGCCTACTTTGTTACTTCTATACTGCCTGGCCCACATGCTTGTCGTAGCGTTAGAGCAAGTATTATGGCTGGCTCAAAGCGGGTGAAATCTTACGTGGCATTGGGAGAAAACTAGAGAGAGAAGAGAACGGGCGATCCGCGAAGCACCGGCACTCGGGCGGGCGAAAAGCAGTCATTAGTCTGCTGCCACCAATCGACCAATCAATCCCTTTCACGCAATGAAAAGCAGCGGACCCCACCACCACTGTTCAGCGCGAGTCGCCCGCGGGCGAGCGAAACTATTAGCCTTGCTCTTATACCGTCCAGAATCTCCATACACGAAAAGATTACATGGGACTGGTATAGAATACAATAATTCCAATAGAAAGCAGAAGGGCAAAAGATGCGGACTGTTCATTTTCCGATGTGTAGTTGTGTACCAGCTGCAACGATCTTTGAGACCAATGAATGAAATGAAGGGTAAAATAATTCGACTTGCCTCCTCGTTAACGTTCTGCCGGACGTTGCGTCTTCGCGGGTGAATCAAGCGTCGCGTCCCTACGTATTCAGGCCGGCCGGTTCATGTGAACCAAATTAAACTTGTTTCGTTCAACTTCTCACGATTCCAACTACTATATATACATGCACTGCAACACCCGCGTGACGACAGTGCTCCGTCTCTCGCCATCATCTTTTCTCCACACTAGTAATAACAATAATGGCAGAGCAGTGCCACACTTACTCTGCCATTGTCGCTGAAGCTGTGAGCGGGTCACATGTGCTCAAGATAGATGGGTACTCGCGAATCAAGGAGCTGCTCGAGAACGGCAAGTATGTGACCTCCATCTCTTCAAGCGTTGGAGGTCACAGCTGTTAATCCGTTACTACCCAAATGGTAGCCACAAAGAAGATGCTGATTTCGTATCTCTTTATCTGGTTCTTGATTCTTCTGATGCAAAGGACGTGAGGGCGGAATTCCGGTTTAGTCTGCTGGACAAAAATGGTGCTCCAGTGTCCTCGTACAACTTCCTCAGCACTATGCACACCTTCTCAAGCAAAGGTACTACGAATAACTGGGGTTACCCTAGGTTTATGAAGAAGGAGGATCTGGTGGGATCAGTGCATCTAAGAGACGACTGTTTTACCATCCGTTGCACGATCACCGTCATGAAGGAGATCCGCAGTGAAGAAACAAAAGGCAAGAAGAATTTCGTGCAGGTTCCACCAAGCAACTTGCACCAGCATCTCGGCGACGTCCTCAAGAACATCGACGGAACCATCGTGACGTTTGAGGTCGGTATAGAGAGATTCCGCGCTCACAGAGGCCTGCTTGCTGCTCGGTCATCCGTCCCCGTGGCCGGGGGCACTATTGTGTTTACAGGCGAAGGCCGCCATACTAGAACGCCCATCAGAATCGACGACATGGAGGCTGATGTTTTCAGGAACTTTCTCCATTTCATATACACGGACACGCTTCCTCCTCAGCAGATGGCTCAAGAAGAAGATGACCTGGCAATGGCTCAGCGTTTACTAGTTGCGGCAGACCGCTATGACGTTGAGAGGCTGAAGCTGATATGCGAGGACAAGCTGTGCAGGAACATGAACTCTGACACGGTGGCGACAAGTTTGGCTCTAGCTGCGCAGCACAACTGCCGTGGGCTCAAGGAGGCGTGCTTTGAATTCCTTTCTTCTCCTTCCAATTTGAAGAAGATGATGGCGTCTCATGGTTATGAGCATCTCAGAAACAGCTGCTCCTCCGTTCTCTTGGAGCTGTTGGCAAGATTCCTTCCTCCTGAGCTTGAAGCGGCCAAAGAGATGGTCACTACACTAAAGTAGGGGTAGGTGCATGGTTGATTAACCATCCCGTAGTATTTTTCTATTGCAATATCCTTGTCTGGTGTCCACTCGTTTCAGCATCTGTTTGATTCCAAGAAATGTATCGTGTTGTTTTCGGGCGGGTTGTAACCTTTCTTGCTACATAACATACCATCAACTAATAGTAATAGGTGCGCCAGCTAAAGTTCTGAAGTTCTGTTACTTTGCCATACGCACACAACAGGATTAATGTCGTATATATGCCATACAGAAACGTTGTATATGCGCCGCTGCTGGCAAATTAATTTAATTAACGATCCGTATCCTGGTAGCAACAGCCAATCGGAAGCCTGTTTTTTCCTAGATCAATCCGCGTGAAATCCTTTACAAAATGATCTTAGCCGTCCGATCAATGAGGAAACGGACGTAGCGAGAATTACGGAATAGACCACGTCTCCCTGCCAAATCGGTAGTCTTGACTCTTGCGTGCCCACCTATAAATACCGCCCCATCTCCTCGTATTTTTACCACACCTCGAAAAAAAAAGAAGACAGCAGACCGTTAGGGCGACAAGTGAAAGGTTCACCGGTTGTGCAGATCGAGTAGCAGTTTCAGCAAGAGAAGAAGGTAAACGTAACATCTTCTCTCCTATCATCTCCTTTGCACAGTGATCCATCGAAGCAGACGTCAAGCGCCCTATTCTTGCGATGTCATGGTCAATTCCTGAATTTGTTGTCCTCGTACTGGATTGTGTCACTCTGCGCCTATATAGTTCGATCATCAGATTGTGCGGCACCTTGCGTTTCCTTTGTTAATTGAGTTACTAGGGTATCGATCGTGTATTCTTGTGTAACAATTCATCAGTTTCGAGTTTTATTGGCATGAGGCGATGAATTGCATTTTTAGGGAAGTACACACACACACACTCCCCTTTTGATGATACGATATATATGAAAGCCACTATGCATCTAGTTCTATTCATGTGACATTGTTGCCTATACGCTCCTACGGTGTGTAAAGTCCTCCAATCATGAGATGAAGCTTACTTTCTTGTAAAAATTGTATCTATCCATTCCAGTGCCTTCTTAATCTCTGGAAACCCTCCTGATGATAAGCCCTAATTCCACCGTAGTTAGTACATGTGTGAATCAAACTAGTCACATCTCAAACTTAATAATTGACTGCAACTAGAGACACGTTCAGAGTTTGCTTTTCCAATGCTGATTTGAATTTTAGCTGCTGCGCCTTCAATGTAATGTATTCAATTCCTTGTTAACCTTTTTCAAAAATTTTATTTCAGGACGGCTCGTACCAAGACGACAGCTCGTAAGTCGACCGGAGGGAAGGCCCCTAGGAAGCAACTCGTCGCAAGGATGTTTGTACGTTATTTATCATAACTATTAGTATTTCTAATCCAAAATTTGATGATTCTAGGTTTCTTTTATATAATAACTTGCTTGTCAATTTCATCTTAGGCTGCTGCTCGTAAGACAGCCCCAGTGACCGGCGGGGTGAAGAAGCCTCGCCGGTACCGTCCTGGAACAGTAGCTCTTCGGTAAGTGCAGTTGATTCAACATATTTTGGGTAACGATTCAAATAATTAAAAGTGAAGCATATTTATTTATTTCCCTTAAACTTCTTCTCTCTCTACTTCTGCAGTGAGATTCTCGCAAGTACCAGAAGGGCACTGAGCTGCTCATAAGGAAGATGCCCTTCCAGAGGCTCGTCAGGGAGATCGCCCAGCTTTTTCACGTATGTTACTGCTACCTCCGTTCCAAAATATAAGCGTTTGTTGACTTTTTAGAATTGTGTTTGACCGCTTGTCTTATTCAAAAAATTTGTGAAAAGTAAAAATAAATACATCATATTTAAAATGTATCTAACAATAAATCAAAATATAACAAAATAATTAATATTTTTATAAATTTTTTGAATAAGACAGACGGTCAAACTCAATTCTATAAAGTCAATAAATGCTTATATTTTGGAACGGAGGTAGTTTGCCTTCAATCCATCTACTGCCATGGCTGCATTTTATATTTGCTATTTCCACAAATCTTACGTTTTGATCGGTGCTGTGGCTGTCCATGCAGAATGACCTGCGTTTTCAGAGCCACGCAGTGCTTGCTCTGCAGGAGGCGGCTGAAGCATATCTGGTGGGCCTCTTCGAAGACACCAACCTGTGCGCCGTCCATGCCAAGCGCGTCACCATCATGTCCAAGGATGTTCATCTGGCCAGGAGGATTCGTGGCGAGAGGCCTTGATGTTAATCCAGCTTCCCGTGGCCCGTGTCTATGTTGTCGTCAAGCTAGCTAGCTTTGTTACCTTGAGTTTGTGTCAGTAATAATCAAAAGTTAGAACAAGTATCAGTTTGAACAATTAGTTCATGCTGCAGGTTACTCCTTTCAGTTAGTATGCTATCTGAATGGTCGAAACTGTTCGTGCAATTTTCTATGTTATTTTGTTTGAGAACACAACGATGGTTCAAATTCTTGTTATGCCAAATAAGTGCTACTTGTAATAAGGACAATTGCACAACTGGATTCAGCCGACGACACAGCTTCCATCAATCCCCAGCCACAACTTTGCTGGTCCCCTGTGTAGACATGCACATTCCACCAGTATAACCGAAACAAAACTCATAAAACCTTGACATCTTCTCCTACAAGATAGTAGGAAAAGATGGCCGAACCAACAGTTTGGCCGTTATTTAACTGCAAAGACAGGCGCCCTTCTCCTAATCTCGCATCTCCCAGGAGGCTACTTAAAGATCCTGATCCATTGCGCAGAGATGCATTCCCATATGTACCGTTCGACTCTCTGACGCTTGCATACGTAGCACGAGAAAGGTTGCGAACTGAAATTGTTTGGTTTCGAGCTTCAACGATGTCGCCGTCTTTTGCTGTTGCAGTAACGACCCTACTAGCTATCTCGGCCACCGTCGTCTCCGCCACTGAGGCGGTGACCGTCGTCGACGACGACGCGCCGAGCCCGGTTCCGTCAGGTCCACTCAACCTGACGGAGATCCTCACCAAGGCCGCCCAGTACAACGCCTTCATCCGGCTGCTCAAGGACACGGAGGTGACGTCGCAGGTGTCCAGCCTGCTCGACGGCGGCGGCCGGAGCGACGCGGACGGGGTGACGGTGCTGGCCCCGACGGACGCGGCGTTCGCGGGGCTCCGGCCGGCGGGCCTGCTGAACCGGATGGACGCGCAGGCGCAGTCGCAGCTGGTGCTGTTCCACGTGCTGCCCAAGTACTACAGCTTCGTGGCGTTCCAGACCACCACCAACCCCGTGCGCACGCAGGCGTCGGGCCCGCGCGGCGTGGACACGGTCAACGTCACCGCTGGCGAGAGGAGGCAGGTCAACGTGTCGTCGGGGATGGTGGAGGCCACGCTCGGGAAGCCGATCTTCTCCGCGTACCCGCTCGCCGTGTACCCCGTCGACACCGTCCTGCTCCCGCCGGACCTCCTCGGCCGCGTCGTCAAGGACGGAGCGGAGGCGCCGGCATCGGCGGCCGGGAAGAAGCCGCGGAAGCAGACTCCGTCATCGTCAGCGGCATCTCCAGCGGCGGCGGCGGATGATGAAGCTCCGGCCAAGGGGGCAGACGACACGGCCGCGGCGGGAGCCGGTAAGATCACCGGGTGGCCTGCTTCTTTTGTTGCGACTGTGTTCGTGGTGGCACTGAGCTTGCTTGTCGCTTGTTAAGCTGTTCCAATAAGCATTTATTATTTTTCCCTTTCCCCAGTTACCTAATTCTAATATAATGTACCCAGTGAATATTATCTAAAAAATGTACCCCCAGTGAATGACCTTCCTTGTACCTATAACTCAATGAAACAGAAGATGGTCTCGTTGGGCGTCATCTGCTGTGTTCCCCGACTGACGATGGGTACTTTTCAGTTTGGCTTCTTGTATTGTATAGATGTCGTACCTAGCAAATGATACCTTTGCATCATAACTGTTGAGGCACACAGCTACTAATTGCCATCCCATACCGTCCGTACAAAGTATAAACACACGGAATGAATTAAAAAAAAAGCTAACGTAACGTTGTTAGTCCATTAACAAGAGATCGATGAATGTCACAAGTGTTGGGGCTGCTGCAGATTTCAGAATAGCAACGTCATATTCACTGGAAGTAAAATTTACACATAACACAAACGACGGATTCGAGAGGTCAGACACAACATAACGAATTATAGCATTCGGAACGATGTGGGTGTAGCTAATTTTGCAATCCAAAGGCTAAATCGTGTACAGACGCAGAGAGGAGCCTGAACGTCGAATTTCAGTGTGCTATGTGCTCTGCTATTCTGATTCAGATGTACTCATTCTTCTGTTCGATAAGATAGGTGCCTGATTGAAAACTGTCCTGGTCTGTTGTCATAATTCAGTCTGTTCTGTCTTATGATGTTCTGAACTTCTGATTGAGAAGCAATGATTCTTTAGTTGAGTCTGTTCTGTCCTATTATGCTGTACTGAATTCAGAAAGCTTTGGCACAATTAAGAGAAAGGTCTTGCAAGGAATCAAAAGAAGAATGATTTCGAACTGAAATGTGAGAAATTACAGTGGCAAGACGTCTATCGATTATCATATGTTAGCGAAGAAACATCAACATTCCAAGAATAGCACTTTAGCTGAATCCATGGAAAGTAGTGTAGGATTTACATCAGAAGCTCGAGGCTCCGTTCGACATGGTTACAGACACGACACGACCGGCACTGGGGAGCTGAATCCGTGGAAAGCACCGTGCAGTTTACATATCCGACATCCGAGAAGAACTGGCAGATGGAGTCGTCAATGCTCTGTTTCTGAAAATTCTACAGCCTCGACGCGATCAACGCTTGGAAATCACCTAGAAGACGAACCTGTAGCCTTCCCAGTCCAGGACACCCTGCAGCATTCCGGTGTCCATGTCACTCGCGTTTGCCACGGAGCAGGAGCTCGGCGCCGTGACACCCTGCATCAGCAGATCCATGTAGCTCGTTCCGTCCAAGAACGTGTCGAGTTCTTCTTGATTGACCTGCTGCTCTTGCATGACTGGCACCGTCTCGTCGCACACCACGCGAGGCTCTGCACCCGTCGCCGCGTGCTCTTCGTATTCAGAGGCCTGCGCTGCTCTGGGTTCTTGATCGACCGGCTGCTCCATCTCCGGCGCCACGAAACAAGGTTGTGCGTCTGCATCGATCAGCTCGTCGACCATCGCCGTGATGTCCGCGTCGGAAGTGAGGTGAATGGGTTCTTGATGATCTCCAGAAGCCGAAGCCGACGAAGAGCCACTGTCCACTGCATCGACACGGCGACGCTGCGTCGCGGGCTCGCCGCCGGCGAGGCAGTCGTCGGAGGAGCGCATGCGCTTCTGGCCGTGGCCGGAGAAGGAGACGCGGCAGAGCTTGATGCACGGGGTCGCAGGGACGGAGTACTCGTGCATGACCCACCCCACGCTGCCGCTGCCCATGTTGAAGTTGAGGTTGTGCCTGCTCCACTTGACCTTCTCGCCGGTCTCGAGCACCAGCTCGGTCTTGTCGTCGGCCTTGCGCTCGCGCCTCTGGCTCTTCCACCACCCGCCGCCGCCGCAGGTGCGATCCGGGCGAGCCGCGCCGTTGGTGCGGATGTAGGAGAAGGCCGGGTGGTCGTCGGGCAGGCCGTGGCGGCGGAAGAGCGTCCACGGCTGCGTGTTGCCCGCGGAGTCGTCGTCGATGATGAGGCCCGGGAACAGGTCCGGCTGGCCGCGGACGCGCGGAAGGAGGTAGAGCTCGATGATCTGCTCGTCGGAGGGGCCGAAGTTGACGCTGGGAGGGAGGTCGTCGAGGACGCTCTTGGACATGGTGTTCTCCGAGGTCTGGAGAAGCAGGGAGGAAGGGGGAGATGGGAGAGATGGTGGAACAGAGAGCTGGGGGAGTTGGTAGTAGCTTTATAGGTTTGCAGGTGCGCGCCTTGCCTGCTCCGATCGGAATCGGATCAGCCGGCGTAAGGCTCAAGCAACTGTTTCCGAATCCAAACCTGCCGAAAACAGAGCACGCTCGGATTGCGCCAGCTAAGCACCTTCGCTTCAACTCGGACAAGCCTTCCAGGGAGAAAGAGCCCGTGGCTTGCCGGATCAGTTCGCAAGAAACAGAGCAGGCTCCCCAACCTGAAGCGTTGGAGCAATTGCAAATCCATGGCTTTCCTCATCCTCGTTGCCCTGGAACTCGGCGTGCCGGCCCATTCTGTCTTCAGTATTATCTGAACATGCTTCTTTCGCAATTTTTTTTTTGAAATTCAGACTAGTGGCCTTAGGCATTCCACAATGGTCCTGTGGATCGATGCCCAAAAGCTCACGAGCATCGCTCTCACCGCTGTGGAGGGTGGCTCCAAAAATCAAACGATGCCTAAAACCGAGAGCGGCACAACTACTTGCGCCGGTTCCCATTCATTAAAAAATAGTTATCCGGAAAGGCTGGTCCTTTCCATGACGTAGGATCCGATATTATTGGACGATGTGGGGCCTACGTGCTGGAAGTAGCTCCGATGCCCACCGCTGTGTGTTTGAAGACCAATGCTTGTTTTACCTCTTGTGGGACCCGATTTCTTTGCCGGGAGCGCTTCCGTTGTGGAAGGCCTTAATTACCAGTCAATCCAACCAAAATCTGAATGATCCAGCCTGCACCAACAGACTCTGTCTCCAGTATTTTCTAAAAAGAAAACTCTCTTTCTTCAGTTCTTGCGACGCATGCTTCCTTCGTCGCAAGCCAAACGTAGTTGTTGAACTGGTAGCACTCCTGTTGCATCCGTGCTCATGCATCGTCATCATCCATCGATCCACGTAGCTGTTGACACGCCAGAACTAAGAAAAACTTATTTCATGGTCCTGAAATGTGCCTGAAAATTGTTTGCAAACACTCGATACATTCCCATCCCTTTTTCTTTTCTACTGTCATTATCTTTTAGAGACACCATAACAAACTGAAAATACAATAGTCTTTTTTCTAAACGTTTCTTTGTTGCTATCACAGATTAAATTTGTCCTTGTTTTCTAGTGCTAGTAAAGCGTACTGCACGACTTTCAAAATGAAAGGTGAATCTGATATACTGACCACAAGAGTGTTGATAAACATATATGAGATGCAACACATTACGATAGGTCGTTGGAGGCTTATGACTCTACTTGAGAGGCATCACTTTTTCTTTTTTTTTTTTTTTGGCGAAGGGGCTGCAGCACTGATTATTGTGCAGAACCATGTTGTCGTCATTGAATATTTTTTTTCATTATTCAAAATATTTGTTCAAATATAAAAGAACTATATATTATATTTCAAGTTTGTTTAGTGATAACACATATTTCAAAAAATATATGATATTTTTCAAAAATATTTTAAATAAGATCCAAGTGTTGGAATTATTATGCCTTTACCCAATGTTGGTTTACCAACAATTTATAGGATCCCAAAATTTCTAAACATAAGGTTTTCATGACTCTACCTAGCTACATTTTAATCAAGCTCCTTTGAAATTGTTATAGATTGACAGCTTAAGTCAGAGGAGGAGTAGTAGGACATAGGATGCAGATTATTTGCAACATCAGACAATAGCACGTGCATCGATGCTGCAACGCGTGTAATAAACCTATCCATCCAATCTGAGCCAAGGTTCACAAAACCGAATTCATCGGACTGGTTTCGAACTGAGAAAACCGGCCAGTTAACCTGAAAAATCGACGATTAACCAATTCGATATAGTAAATAGCATCAATTTTCCGCAGCTAACCGGTCAAACCGGTTCCTCGGTTAACTCGGATAACCGGCCGATTTCCACTGGTTCTGTGAAACATGGTCCGAGCGCGCTTAAGTGAGACCACCACTACGTGTCGTGACGGACCGCTCCCATGCTCAAGTTGTGACGTCCTCATTCAGAATACGACATCAAAACTTGACCCACCAGGGAAAACCCCTTACGATATTTTACTAATAAGAAGATCTGACCTTACGTAGGTCAAGAAAATTCTCGAACCTCCTTTGTAACCATACATAGGAACTACGAGGGTGTGAGCTATGGCTCGAGTCATTATCTAACTAGATGATACCCTGCGCGTTGCTGCGGGAGATTCAAACGTTACTTGACAAATGAAAAACAAAATCTAGCTAAAGTCCAGACTTTGAAAATAAGTACATTAACACAATAAAAAAGAAATGTACATCATTTATGAATAATTGCTCCACTTATAGTAAAAAAAAAGTAAAGAAAGCATTCTAGCTATCATTTTGAGTACATATGCCAAGCAAAATAAATAATAACCACAAAAGGTAGGGGACAAAATAACTTGAATAAATATGTCAGGTTAAATATCTAATAATGTTACATTTTCCATTATCTCGTACCGTCATACATCAGCTATGTGGACCTATAATTTGTGAAAATATAGCATTATGCATTGTACCAAAAATCCGATTCTTGGAGTTGGACGCTGATGAATTGTTTGAAGTTCAAAATAGGAAGTGCATACATATATAGGCTACTTGGGTGACCATAAACGCATACATAGAGCTTCCAGCGATGTCCTGCAACAAAAAGGCCCATGAATGTTGGGAATTAGACAATTGATTTGCGAGAAGAACTAACATAATAGGAGGCAAAACGTTTAGATTTTTTGTAGTCGTGAAGGATGATCTAGAAAAGATGGTGAAAAATCTATCAGAACTGGAAACTTCATATGTTTGAAAATAAGTTACTGACAGGGATAATCTTTAGCTACCCCACAGCACGTACTGAATACGTTAAAAGCGTGGCGGTCTAGCTCATTAGGCCCACTATAACGATGACCTAGCTCGTTAGGCCCACTACAATAATGATCAGAAATAGAATACACAGGCTGTTAGTCCACAAATTGAAAATATAGAAATAAACTCATTAGACCCACTATAATGATGACCTAGCTTGTTAGACCCACTACAATAATGGTCAGAAATAGAATACGCGGCCTATTAGCCCACAAATTGAAAATATAGAAATAATAAAAAACTTAAGGAGGTGGGAGGAATCGAACTAGTAACTAGTTGGATCAGGAGGACATGTATTACCACTTGACTGAATTCTTTAATTTTAGTAGGGACAGATATGATTTTGTTTAATATCTATTTTCGGACCGCCAACCAGGTCGAGGCCTCATCCCAATCACGAGCATTCGTGCCAGGCCGGACCGACACGAAGACCGTGTCGGATTCATGCCAGACAACCTATGAAGCACGGCCCATTTAGCCAGGTCTACTTAGACACGTGGGAATCGGCGAGGCGCCGGTCCTGGAATTTCGCCGCCGCCACGGGCACCACTGGCGTAACAGAAGCAGCCGGCATGGCGTTCTTCCTTGCGCCGAGCAACTCCCCGCCACCGCCGCAGGTGAGGGTGCTGCACGTCTTAACCTGGCCGCACTTCATGGTCGCGACGGGGACTTTCCTCCGACTGCTGTATTCCTTCATGACGTAGCACTCCTCGTCGTTGCCGGGATCGGCGTCTACGACGTCTCCCACCCGACCGCCTCCCTGCTGTCTTCTGTGACCGCGGCGGTGTTGTTGCAGACGAGGTGGCAGTGGTCCCAGTAGATGGGACACCAAAGGATCATGATCAGGTCGTGGCCGGCGCAGAGGACGCACGTGTACGTCTTGGGCCCGTAGTCGCTGTTGGTCGCCGGATGATCCATCGCTGACAAGCCGTTGCAACCCCCGATGATCATCCCCCTTTTCACGTTGCCATTGCTTGCGGCAGCAGTGGGGCCGGCGAGGAGTAGGAGCACAAGGGTTTTGATGAAGGGAACATCGAATCTTCTATTGAAGTTTCTTAATTTCACAATAAAGAATTCAGAGAAGAAGAAAGTTTTCCCAACTCAAAACTGTCACTGAGAAGAACACTGTACTGTGAGAACACACAGCTATCATCAGAACTAAAATCTGGCTGAATGCCTTAATTTAGGTTTGACACCCGTAGGGAATTTACCATGGACAAGCTCTACAATTAAAGCTTTACCACAGAGTTAACCTTGTTATATGATCACGTAATCGTGACTTGCATGTTGGCGCTCGATACTACGAGTTTCTGAAATATGAATACAGAGTTACTGACAATGCAAACAAAATCTGCATTTTCACCTGCCACGGTTGAGAGGTCATACATAGCATGTAGTATACAGACGAGGTTATTGTACTCTGAAATATGTGGACATTTCGATATTTGTAACCTCGAGGCTAAACCATGTACAGACGAGGTGCCTGACTCAAATTGGCCCAGTCTGTCGGTCTGTTCTCACTGTACTCTGCTGTTCTCATTCAAAAGTGCTGATTTCATTATAATGGTAGATAGGTCTTCAATCAAGCAAGATAATCAACAATTAGCTGAATTTATGGAAGTAACTGTATGAAGGTCGAGGCTCTGTTCTAGAAGGCTGCAGACATCGCACGATCAGCAATTTGAGCCGAATCCGTGGAAACAACTGAGCTTTTACATATCTGACGGGAACTCAAAGGTTGCGTCGATGACCAGTGCAGGGAACTGAAATAGCACGGAAAAGCTCACATACAGCATGTAGAAAACTAGAAATCATAACGATTACCATGTATTGTAAATAAACATCATCAATCCAAGAACAACATTTTAGCTGAATCCTTGGGAAATAACTGTTTACATCAGAATACCAGGCTCTGTTTACAGACACGGCACGATCAAGACTTCAGCACATGATGTGCAGTTTACATATCTGACTGGAACTGAAAGGTCGAGTCGTCAAGGCTAGCTCTCTGTTTCTAAATGCGCCTACACCCTCGACGCGATCAACGCTTGGATATCACCTAGAAGACGAACCTGTAGCCTTCCCAGTCCAGGACACCCTGCAGAATTCCTGTGTCCATGCCAGTCGCGTTTGCCACGGAGCAGGAGCTCGGCGCCGTGACGCCCTGCATCAGCAGATCCATGTAGCTCATTCCGTCGAAGAACGTGTCGAGTTCTTCTTGATCGACCTGCTGCTCTTGCATGACCGGCACCGTCTCGTCGCACACCATGTGAGGCTCTGCACCCGTCGCTGCGATCTCTTCGTATTCAGAGGCCTGCGCTGGTCCTGGTTCTTGATCGACCGGCTGCTCCATCTCCGGCGCCACGTAACAAGGTTGTGCGTCTGCATTGATCAGCTCTTCGACCATCGCCGTGATGTCCGCGTCGGAAGTGAGGTGAATGGGTTCTTGGTGATCTCCAGAAGCCGAACCCAACGAAGAGGCACTGTCCACTGCATCGACACGGCGACGCTGCGTCACGGCCTGCGCTGCTCTTGTTGGTTCTTGATCGACCGGCTGGTCCATCTCCGGCGCCACGAAACAAGGTTGTGCGTCTGCATCGATCAGCTCGTCGACCATCGCCGTGATGTCCGCGTCGGAAGTGAGGTGAATGGGTTCTTGATGATCTCCAGAAGCAAAAGAACCCGACGAAGAGGCACTGTCCACTGCATCGACACGGCGACGCTGCGTCGCGGGCTCGCCGTCGTCGGAGGAGCGCATGCGCTTCTGGCCGTGGCCGGAGAAGGAGACGCGGCAGAGCTTGATGCACGGGGTTGCAGGGACGGAGTACTCGTGCATCACCCACCCGACGCTGCCGCTGCCCATGTTGAAGTTGAGGTTGTGCCTGCTCCACTTGACCTTCTCGCCGTTCTCGAGCACCAGCTCGGTCTTCTCGTCGGCCTTGCGCTCGCGCCTCTGGCTCTTCCACCACCCGCCGCCGTCGCAGGTGCGATCCGGGCGAGCCGCGCCGTTGGTGCGGATGTAGAAGAAGGCCGGGACGTCGTCGGGCAGGCCGTGGCGGCGGAAGAGCGTCCACGGCTGCGTGTTGCACGCCGAGTCGTCGTCGATGATGAGGCCCGGGAACAGGTCCGGCTGGCCGCGGACGCGAGGAAGGAGGTAGAGCTCGATGATCTGCTCGTCGGAGGGGCCGAAGTTGACGCTGGGCGGGAGGTCGTCGAGGATGCTTCTTGCCGGCGGCGACATGGTGTCCTTGGTCTCTGGAAGAAGGAGAGGAGGAGGCGGCGGAACCCTAGAAAGGGGAGGAAGAGCGAGAGGGGATGGCGAGTGGAAGATGCGCTTCGAACTGGTGTTGGCTTTGCCTTTATAGGCCCAATTCTCCGAGAGAGATCGGATTGTTCAACGTACGGAGTAAGCTGCAAGCAATTGTTCGATCGTTCAATGCGTCGGAAATCCAAAAACAGAGGAGAAACAGAGCAGCTCGGATTGCGCCAGCTAAGCAGCCCCCGAAACCTTCCATCGCGGCTTCCTTCTGCTCGGACAAGCCATCGTTTTGCGCGCGAATTAATTGGACGACCTCCCGGCCAAATATCCCGCTCGAATTAATTGAGACCGTATCCGAGGAGTAACCACCGTGGCGGTCCCGCCCGGCTGCCTGTTCGTGTCCAAGGAGGAGCTCGCCGAGGTTCTACCTGCTGACACATTCCCCGCCGGCATCGAAATCACCCGTGCGATGATTCAGCGACGACAAGGTCGGCGAAGAAACAGAGCACCAATTCTGCAGCATGCGGAACATGAGTTCCGGAACTGGACGGCGTTGTTTCAAGAGGCTCCTACTCGTGTTAACCTCGGGAGCAGTAGTTTGTGAACAAGTCATTGGGTTCTTCTGGAACCGTGTTGCAATTAGCAGCAGATACTGAATTGGGTACCGACTAAGCTGTTTGATCATACACTAACAAATTTCTTACGAATGAAGCTTTTTCAGAAGCACATAATCCTACAAATCATATATTTACAAATTCATTGTTAGAACAACCATTCATTATCAAAATTAGTATCTATATATAAGGGACAATTGCATGCAAGAATAGACTTGTTTTTTGGGAAAAGAGGTCCATTTTCGACATTAGAATCGAAAACAGGTCCTCTGATGCAATTGTCCCTATATATAAAGTCAATGCTACAAAAAGTGGACATCAACGATTTGTTTACCCTAGCAGGGCACACATTCAAGTTTATTTGAGCTGCTAGCAATAAAATTATTATTGAGCCTAAGCTCTCATCTCACTTGAGTCTGAGTTGGTATGGTAGTGAGGTTGGAGGTGTGGGAGTACAACATGATTTGGGCAAACATGAGGTGTGAAACACAAAACACTCATACACTATTACGCTCGTTTGTTGGTTTGTAAGTTCCCTTATGTTAATACAGGAGACTAGCTAAAAAACACTAATAGATGCATACCATGAATAACACTTCACAGCCCAGCATGCCACTCTAATTTCTAGACCAACACAACATACCATGAATATCAACCCAGCATGGATTCAAATTTCCGGACCAATACAACAACAATTACATGATTGTTCTTTGTAAGGAAGAAATTTACATGATTGATGGCAATGTTGTTGTGCAAAATTACAAGGGGGTACATGTGTTAAATGCACCTGAACTTGAAAGTGAGAGGGAAGCCGAGATCCCAGGATAGCGACGGTCGTGTTATTTCATTTAATCAATGAATCTATCAATTAGGTACTATTGTTAGTGATCATTAATAGCACATAGTTAATATCCAACTCTCACTAATTAATGATATCAATTTATCTTCTCCTAGTATTATTGTTACTCATTGCTATGGTTATTAGTAAAGCTTTTGGGCTTTTGGAGCTGCCTGGAGAAGCAAAAGCTCTAAAAGCTCCCCAAACAGGGCCTCTGTCTCCCTGCCCCATTTGCCTTCGCCATAAGATGATGCGATTAGGGTAGGGCTGCCAAACCGAAGGATGTATACTTACTAGCCTTCATAGCAAATCTGAGAGAGCTGCATGCACCAAAGGAAAGAGCTTGCACGTGGCAGTAAATCACTCTCGATTTTGAAAATTGATGTTGTCGGAGTTCTTTCCTTTGATACCACATGCTACTCTTTCAGATTTGTAATGGTGAAGTCTGGTGAGAATGCATCCCTTGGGTCTGGCAGCCCTAGTCTAATCACATCATCTTATGGTCAAGACGAATGGGGTAGGGAGAAAAATATTGAACCTGGCATTTTGGCATTCACGATGTGAGCAGTGATTGATCATTTGAGTTCCAATCTGACATGTTGGTGAACAAATATTGGATGGCGGGGGAAATGATTGCATGGTGACATCAGATGATGGGTTCACTTTAAACATTTTAAATCTCATCATAACTCATGAGTTACGATGCCGTCCTCAATTTCCCAAAGGTGATGCCTTAATTTCCCAAAGACGAAGAATGATGTATTTAAATGTGTATCATTCACACTTTAAGCGTGTCGTAATGTGTCAAATGCCAAGACACAAACATGATTTTCTTTACAATCTTGTCTTCTGAAATGATTATTTTCACGCATCAAGGACGATCAGTTGGTCGGTTTTGTTGTGGACAAACGAAACCTCACACCAGTTCTCTGAAATTATTTTGCAAGACAATAACTTGTCGGCCATCAGCAGATGCGACGATATCTGTTACTGGGACATTAACCATGGTTTGTCATCTACTGGTCCAATAAACATTGCTGATCTCAGGCATAATCCTTTTTGGTTGCATCATGGATTTTAACTTGCTTTATCCTTGGATGAATGTATTTTGCTTACTTGTGTGCATGACACCTGGGGAAATACCCAAAGCTTCGATCGCCTATTTTAGTTGTCAATGATTTGACATACTTTGATCTTAGTGGCATCATGTTACATGAGCTTGAATACCTACTCAGCTATTTATGGTCTCCTGTTTCGGACCTGGGATGTGGTCGTTCTCTCTTCTTGCGCTAAGTGTATCACTTTTTTTATGACATGCGAGATCCCAGTATCAAGATGATGTCAAATTGTGTGTACATATTTGATGCTCATCTCTCCAACATGCGTTAGCGCTCTTTGATTCGCAAAGAAATCACTCTTCGATTCACACAGGAAGCAAAGCTTCGATGTCCACCACAATGTATGAGTGACAGTGTATTTGTCGATTCCTTTTTATTCTATGCCAAAATATATCAACTGCCGGTTGATTTAGTTGCCTTCAATCCATGCACTCGTAGCAGGTCGTCTACGACGGTGTATGCATCTTTAAATCGGGATCTTCCTGCTGCTGGTGTCCACCTTACAGCCAGGTGATTCCCTGCATATATTTTTGGGGCAGATCTGCAGGCCTCCACATGCAGGCTCTTTCTGAAGATAAAGCTTATCCGATGCTTATTTGTGTGTGGTGTTATTAAAAAAATCTGTTTGTGGTACGTTTGCTCATCCATGTTTCTCCTATTCTTCCAGTGCGCCAGTCCTATTATATTGCCTAGCATGTTATGTCCATTCATCACCTGAGAGACTTCAAACAACTTTGATATAGTGACCCTTGTGTTGAAGTGGCATTAGTTTAGATTTATGCATTGATACATGTGGACGGGTTGACTTAAACCCTCTGGAAATCGGGTAGCCAAAGAACAGAAATACCATCTTATGTGCCAGACATGATTATTCCTAGAGATTTATCCCATTTCTAGACGGTATTACTAAAGGGACTCAACAATTAGAGATTCAACTAAAATTGGTAACTCTGTGGTTTGCTTTTGTTTGTCTTGAATTTCTGGTAAAAACCAAGATGTGTTGTTCTAGATACTTACATTATTTGTGTTTGTCATTTATACTTGAGAAGTGACTGAAGAAAGTAATCTTCTGTTGAGTGTTAACAGAATATCATTTCACTGTCCATTTGTGTCGGGCCAACCACATCTCTCTTTTAACCATTTTTCTTTTGTATTGAAGAAGGAGATTTTGGTGCCACGCTTTTACAAAGGGAGAACAATGAACACCGAAGAAGGTAGTAGCAACTAGCAAGAGCATAGACAGTTTGTCAGCTGAACTAGCTTACCACTCATGTCGATTGCATGCATGCTGAAGCTCCTCTACCAGCTGCACCACCAATGCAAGCATGTCACCACCACGTACTCCAAAGCGGGCATATTGTATCATATAGAAATATACATAGAGCGTACACCACAGTTGAACCAGACCAGCTTTGAACTCAAATTTCATCTTATAAATATATGTTTATCCTATTGATCATCAATCGATTTCAGTCGAGGCGCGCACGAAGCGGGTCTTGCACGTGGCTAATGGGTCTGAAATTTTTTGATGTGATTTGAAGTTTAAAAAAATTGTAGGGTCATGTGTCTTGGTAAAAAGACGCATTCTAAAAATTTATCTTATGTATTTCTATGGAATTTTTTTTTATGTTTTGTCATTTCTTTACATTATTTTTTTAACGGGCCTGGAAAAGTAGGAAATTCGAAATCCGTAACTTTCAGTCAACTGAAAAATAGCAAGTCCCATAAATATAGTAAAAAAAAGATGATGGAATGCACCTCCACCAGCTGCACCAATCCTAGCATCACACGGGTTCTATTACCTCCAATGAAGATGACGACGCCCGGGACCTCTCTCTAGCCGTTGCAGCTATGCGACAAAACCGATGGCGCCGGCTTACCTTCTGGGCTTGACTTATACTAGTACTGGGCTATAGGTAGAGAAGAACAAGAGACTTTCCAGGGTCGCTAGCAAGCAAGCGTCGTATGGAATGTCTGCTAGCCGAGCATTCCATGCTACGACGGAGCTGCGTTGCATGGTACGTGGTCCTTACGACGAAGTTATATGCCGCGTTTGGACGGTAGTGGCGGCGGCAGGGCAAGTGTAGCCGTCTCGCCGGCGTCGTCATGCTCATGCATCCCCCTCACACTTCAGATCTAGCTACACGTACCATGCAGTGTTCCTTGCTCCGTTTCCTTGTGTCCAGGCTTTGGTCCTGACATAACTGTGCGCAACCACCGCTCACGGTAGATGGCGAAATAACTGAAAGAAAATGCCTGCTCTCTCTACATTGTCAGAGTGCTGCTGGTAGTCTTGTCGGGTGTGGCCCGACGTATATAAGATTACGTTGTGTTCGTAGTAGTACCACATGTGTCTGTGTAAATGAGCATGGCATCCTATGTGCGGCACACATTTTTTGTTGGTAGAGAAAATATGGCATTAATTCTTATTATGCACTTTTGCAGTACGAAACAAATTCTACATTTTCGCCATTCTTTATTGGCTTCTTCTCTTGTGTTGTAGTATATGAGCATTATTCATGGGGGCTCGAGATTGAATTAATGATCTCTCTCAACATTCCTGGACTCATGCATGTGTGTTTAATGTAAATATTTGAGTAGTATTACATACAAAACCATGACAAATGGCACAGAAATACTCTGAAGATATGGCGAAAGGGGAACAAAAGAAAAGGAACGCAAACGGCAAGCACAGTTCTCAAGAGATCACTACATTGGCGATAACGGCCATGAGAGCCAAAGCAGGAACGGTGTTCCATCCCACGCTCCCAGTTCCCGCCGCCGCGTTGGCGCTGTCTTCGTCTCCCTCCTCCGTTCCCGGACCCGGCGCCGCTGCCACGTCACTGCTCCTCGGGACGGCGCCCTTCTTCCTTGCCTGCTGCTTCCCAGCCGGCGCCGGCGCGGCCGCCTCGCCGCTCTTATTACCGCCGCCGCCGGCGAGCAGCTGCTCCGGCAGCAGCACCTCGTCGACGGAGTACACGGCGAGCGGGAACTCGGCGCGCATGGTGTTGCCGAGCGGCACGTCGGCGAGGCCCGTGGACACGTTGACCAGGCTGTTCTCGGTGCTGGCGGTGACGTTGACCCCGTAGTTGCCGCCGGGGCCCGACGCCTCCGTGCGCAGCGGGTTGCTGGCGGTCTGGAACGTGGAGAGGCTGTAGTAGCGCGGCAGCACGTGGTAGAGGACCAGCTGCACCTGCTGCTGGTCGGAGAGCGCGTTCAGCGCGCCGGCCGGGAGCCTGGCGAAGGCGGCGTCGGTCGGCGCGAACAAGGTCAGGCCGTCGTACGAGTTGTTCAGCTGGCTGGCCAGCTGATCGCCCACGCGGGTGGAGTTGAGCAGCCGGAGCAGCGTCGTGTACTGCTCGCCCTTGGCCAGGATGGTGGTCAGGTTGCCGGCCTCCGCCGCCGGAGGTGTCGGGCCTTGCGCGACGTCGGCGGCGGCGGCGAGGAGGGATGGGACGAGGACGAGGACGAGGAGAAGGCGCAGGAGGGCGTAGGAGGCCATTGTTGCCATTGGTCTTAATTAGGGGCACTGTGGAAGAGTGAGCCTGACACGGTGCCGTGCCGTGGTGGGGTTTTGTAGGGGACGGCCTCCGGGAGCATGGTTTGGAAGGATGTGGACCATGGTCACGAGATTTAATTTGGTCCAGTAGATTTTAAGCTACAGCTGGCCCAGTGAAAGTTTTTGTGGTCCTTCTGCTACTACTTGCTTTATTTGTCGCTTTATTTGAACTGTAGACAAACGGTCATTTTTTAAAAAACAATGAAAACAATTTTCGAACTCAACTTAAGTAATGAAAGCTCTTCTGTTCACAAAAAAATTAAACGTTTGACCATTTGTCTTATTCAAAAGAAATTATGCAAATATTTTTTATGTTATTGTGATTTGTTTCATCCTTATAGAAAATGACTTGTTTATTTTTATGTTTGCATAATTTATTTAAATAAGACTAGCGATCAAACATGAACTTCGAAAGTTAAACGTGTTTTATAATTTGGAACAGAGGGAATACTATATTGGAAGACAATATTTCGTTTGAATACTCGTATTGGTATCTCAAAAAATCATAAAACATAACTATGCTAATGATGATAGATTGAATTTACAAGGATGAGCCTATACCTCCATAAGACCGACGGTTTCGTTTCCAGCAAGACAAGTTTATTTTTCCAAATTAACCTCTTCGATGCTCCACCAATATAATCTACATTTGAGTTCTCAATGATGCATTGGTATTCCTAAATGTCTGAAAGGTTATTCACTCACATTGCAACCAAAGAACCCAGTACATTGGTTCCCAAGTCTTAGTTTTTCTCGAAGTTGATTCTAAGAGCCAACATTTTGTTCTAAGACATTCGATAGTAGTTTGATATTTTTTATGCTTATTCCAGGTCACTATCCATAAAGATACATTATCATCAGCATGCTGCAAAACTGCTAATCCATCATCTACACAGCTCCGGGACGCTATATAGGTGTTTGTGGGAATACAACGATTATTTGTCTGTCATACTCTGCCCTTTTTAATATGAGCGCAAGCATATCTGCCATGATATTGAACACAATAGGTGATAAAATGGGTCATCACCTTCACGTTTTTTTTTTGTTTGAAAGTAGTAGTGCAAAATATCATCATTGACCTAATAGCAACGCTACCCCTACTGAGAAAACTTTCAATTCATTTTGCACCATTTAGGCGAGAAACTTGGAACAATACAGGGCCCAAGGAAGAGAGACGAAAGGAAGTAGTGAAAGAAGAAATAAAGTACACAGATAAAAGTGAAAAATCACATAGCTACTAAGTCAAAACGTCCAACGAGAATGCAGATCAAGAAGGACATGAAAATCCATTAGCAATCTATCAGTTATTTCATTATTGGCATTCCTTAACCAATAGAAAAAGAAAGAGATCACAAGCGTTATCAGTCTCCAGATGCATCTATCTATAAAAAGGAGTAGGGCACCTGATATGAGATACATACTGGAGTCAAGGATTGAGACCACTAGTGACAAGGCAAAGAAATCGTTTTTTATGACTTCTTGTAGGACGGATCAATATGTGGCTACGCTGATGTGTTAAAGTAGTCAAAACATCATTTTTAATCTCACTACCCCTTCGCTGTACTTGTTAACTTGGTTGTTGGTAAATTAAATTAAAGTAGTCAACATCAAGAAATATTAACCGGAGGTGGTTCGTAGTAGATTAGTTATTTTCCTCTTCTGATCCTAAAAAAAAAGGTATTTTCCTCTTCTCATGCGGGATGTATTTTTACCATTGAACTTTAAGACTGCCAGCTAGTTGTAAGACACCGTTTCTGAACTCTTATAATTTTGGAATTCTTATATTTTAAATATGACAAAAACAAAGAAATAATAGGCAAATTTTGATATATGCAATAATTATCAAACTAGCAGCCTCGAAAAATATCAAACTAGCATAATTTTGTCCAAGAAATTTTTGATAATATTCAAAGAAGCGGGCATAAATGATGATTTGAAGGAAAACAGGAGCACCAGGCTTGTGACTAGTTACGCTGATGCTTTCGATGCTTGTGGTCCAAAATGAGCAAGGAAGCAACACCCTATTTTTCTTATAGTATGTATCTAAATCGAGCAGCATAACCATGAATGTCGGCGAAGGCGGTCTTGGTCGGCACGAAGAAGGTCAGGCCGTCGTACAAGTTGTTGAGCTGGCTAGCCAGCTGATCGGCCACGCGGGTGGTGACATTTCTTTCGTCACCGGGGGTTTGAACTAATTATTTGTTTCAATTTGCATTGTTGCATCATTCTTTCTTGACTTTTAACCTCCCATTGATTTCATATGCTTTGTGATTTGCTACATCACCCTACTTACAGACTATAAAACCATGTGGTGTTGTAAGAAAAATGACTGAAATGGAACAAAATATTAGTCAACTTCTTTTGCCCAATCGGAAAAGCACTCAAATTTTCTTTTTCCTACCTGACAGCGTGTCACTACCTTATTGGTTGAAATTTTTGACTGAAATGAAATAAAAAAATCCAAATATCAAATAGTCATTACCTTCTTAAAAAACAATTAAAACAATTTCCAAACTCAACTTATGATGACAGATTTTGAGCTTAGATGTTTTTTTTTTTGCCAAGCAAGGTTTGTTATTCCCTTCTTCGTTAAGCAACTTTACACTATTTTGGAAGACAATATTTCTTTTGAATACTCATATTGGTATCTAAAAAGCATAATAAAACATGACTATGCTAGTGACAACTAAATCTAGAAGGATGAGTCTATACCTCCATAAGACCGATGGTTTCGTTTCCAGCAAGTCAAGTCTTTCTTCAAATTAACCTCTTCGATGCTCCACCAATATAATCTATATTTGGAGTTCTCAATGATGCATTGGTATTCCTAAATATGTGAAAGGGTATTCATTCACATTGCAACCAAAGAACCCAGAACATTGGTTCCCAGTCTTAGTTTTTCTGAAAGTTGATTTTAAGAGCCAGCATTTTGTTCTGAAACATTCAATAGTAGTTTGATATTTTTTGGCTTATTTCAGGTCATTATTCATAAATATATATTATCATCAGCATACTACAACAATGCTAATCCATCATTATTATGAGCGCAAGCATATCTGCCATGATTTTTTGTACGGCGGATCAATATATGTGGCTACGTCATTGATGTTAAAGTAGACAAAACATTATTTTAATCTCACTACCCCCTCGATGTACTTGTAAAATTTGGTCTTGGTAAATTAAATTAAAGTAGTCAACATCAAGAAATATTAACCGGATCGGAGGTGGTTCGTAGTAGATTAATTACGGCAGGTATTAAGACTGCCAGCGAGTTGCATTACATCATTTCTGCACTCTTATAATTCAGGATTCTTATATTTTAA
>JAUNZO010001400.1:0-45045 GCA_031894775.1 Chloris gayana | reverse complement strand
AATTTATCAAATAACTTAGTCACTGACATTTGAGTTCAGAACTAATTTATAATTATAAAACATGTGTAAACAAAATATTTAATCTCGCATGGACAAACCATATGGCATACAACACACAACAAGAACAAACAGGATACTTTCTTTTTGCGATGAAAACAAAGAAACAGCGGGCTAGTACGTACTATTATGTATGGCTAGACAAAGGTGATGTTGGCTGTGCGGTTTGCGATGAAAACAAAGAAACAGCGCGCAGGTCGACGTGCGACAGCTCGTCGCCGGCCATCTCCATCCACCGGTCCACCACGGCGTGATCCAGCCTGCTGTACAGAACACAGAACGCGACGCGGAATCCCCGGAGCGGGACGCCGTGGCGCTGCTGCCGGCAGAGGAGCGCGGCGGTGACGATGCCATCTAGCGGCGGCCAGGGCTCCAGCAGGGGCTCGGCGAAGAGGTAGTCGGTAGCGACGGGCCGTTCGCGGTCGTCGAGTGAGACGGTGTGGACGGCGGCGAGGATGCCGCGCCACCGGCGCGACAGCACCGCGGCGCGCGCGGCGTCGAACGCCGGGAGGAAGGATAGGATGTGCCCGAGGACGGCGTCGCTCAGCTGGCTCAGCCGGTCGTCGTCGCCTGCCATGGTTGCAAGTTCTCCGTGCTCGAGGCGAGCTCTACTTGGCTCCTCTGCCGGCGATTACTCCTACTCCTCCTACTCCTATGTGTGGAGAGAGGGAGGGGCTAAGTTTTCCTCAACAAAGCAGAGCTGGACTCGGCATGCACACCCAGGACGGGAACACAAGTCCGACTGCAATGCTATTCGATTATAGTAACAGCAAAAAGTTTTTTACAAACTCAAACTCAAGAGCAATCTAATGCTATTCGCCTGGGTATTACGGAAGCCCTATGACTATAGATAGACTCGAAACATGTACAGGCAATAATCCATGTCGACGTCGATGGCTGCCGATCGCTGCCTGTCCGACCTCCCGGACGACCTTCTCCGGAGCATCCTCTACTTGGCCCCCGCGAAGGAGGCCGCATCCACCGCCGTGCTCTCGCGGCGGTGGCGCTCGCTGTGGTGCACATCGGGCGCCGTCAACATCGACTCGCGCTCGTACGGCCGCATCAGCAGCAGCTCCGGCGGCGGGGTCGAGGTCGAGCGCTTCGTCCGCGGCGTCCGGGCGGCGCTCGACGCCGCCCGCCCAAGCCCCATCCGGAGGCTCACCGTGCACGTCCAACTCGAGGCCGAGGGGTACGGCGAGGCCAAGGAGATGTACGAGTCTCTGAGCAAAAAGTACTCGTCGTCGGCGGAGGATCTCGTGGACGCGGTGGTCTCCCACCCGGCGGCGAGGGGCGTCGAGGTGATCCACGTCGGGGCCCACGGAACCTGCGACAGAGACCTCAACGATGTGTACACGCCCGGGTGGTACTACACGCTCAGCTGCGGCGCGCTGCCGTCGGAGCTCCTTCGGGTGCTGCACCTCACCAAGTGCTGGCGCTTCACGCCGCCTCCTCCCGGCACCGCCTTCCCGCGCCTGGCCGAGCTCCGCCTACACGGTTGCTGGGTCTCTGTCAAGGGACTCCAGGCCATGATCAACGCCTCGCCGCAGCTGCGCACCGTGCACCTCCTCCAACGATGCCTTCTCGACAACAGCGTTGAAGAGGACAAGCAGGACGTGCTTTCCTGCCCGTCAGTCACCGCACTCGTGCTCCACAACTGTCAGCTGCTAACCACCGGCCAGCACAACCAACAAATCGTCCAGCTTGACGTGCCAAGCCTGCGGTACCTGAGTTTCGAGGGGTCTATTCATGCTAGATCCTGCGAGCAAGTATCATTCAAGTCACAGGGATTACACCAGCTGGACCGAGTCGACGTGCACCTCACTGACAACATCCACGAATTTCAAAACGTGGTGGTCAGGGAACCCTTTTGGCAGTTGCTCCGGAGCTTCAGCAAAGCCAACGTCTTGAAACTGACCACGAAATACCCGATCGACCATGTCGCGGTTGTTGACGACAAGGATCAGGATCGGCTCCTCTGCGATGTCATGTTCCACAACCTGAAGCGTCTCGAGCTACAGGCAAGCTACTACTCGCGCAAAGTAGCTGCGGTGGCCATTGCAAACTTGCTCCGTAGTTGCCCTGTCCTCTGCGACCTCCACCTCCATTTAAGAAAGCCGGCACGGAGACGACCACGCATAACCATGTCGCAACGGGCAGCTCGACGGGACTTCGACGAGTCCGTTGAGAACTTCAAGCAGTGTCGAAATTCGTTGGGCGGAGCTGACCGGCATGACAGCCATACCTACGAGGTTTCTGATATCCCCGGCTTGAGCGGACATTCGTTCAAATGCTTGCAGAGTTGCCTGACAAGAGTGACCCTGCAGCTCCGGATGCAAAAGAAGGATTGCTTTGGTACCCGACTTGTTAAGTTCTTCGCACAGAATGCAGTGGTTCTAGAAGAATTGTACATCGATGATGGAATTCACAGAATACGCGAGCATATGAACTTCCTCGTCAAGATTGCAAGATGGAGTGCTAATTCGCCAAAGAGGAGGAACTCGCTGACCCCAAGAGTCTACCTCGTCAAACGTGACGAGCATGTGAACATTTTTAAGCCAGTCTCAATGGGAGTGTCATGGTAGTTTCATAGCATTAAATTTGCTGACATGGCATAAGAGAGAAGAGGGAGAGTGTCATGGGATGAGAAATGAGTGTCATCACCATGACCTTTTTTTTCGATAACTGTGTGATGACACTCTCCACTCGAGACTGGCCTTAGAGTCTAGAATTGAAGTGAACTTCAGTTCAAAATTGTGTTTTTCAGCCTTGCTAAGAGATAATGATCGACATTATGTATTTTTTTGCAAATAAGTTCATCTATCGAGCTGTGTGTGTGCATCATAAGTTGTTTCGGTTTATTCTACTGAGTGATTAATGATGGATTTATGCGGTAGTTCTATACTATTATGCAATTAATTATACAAAATGAACCTACTCTAAATTTCATAAATGGTAATTTTGTTACAACAATTCGTAATTACTACTAAAACATGCTAATTATATTTCATTATTTACTAATGATCATGCTTAGCGAGGTTGGATAACGTTCCCAGCCAATTTTTCGTACATGCTCATGTCCATCATCTTTGAAGAATATTCTCTATTCCATCTACTCTATCTAGACTAAGTGAAACAAATACTAGATTGGATAGCTATGTCCAAGCCAATCCAAGCTAGTACAGGGAAACAAACACATCCCAGATCTTCGACCGTGCCCCACTCACCGCCACAGAGGCAGCAGGACAATGGGCTACATGAACACAGACGAAGGTATACTACCGTGAAAGTTTTCTAGTTCTCTATGGAAGATGAAATGGGGGATCGTGTTCTGGAGCTTAGCAAGCTCTGTGGTTATGGTACTATGGAACTAACCTCATAAACAACAATACTGAGTAGCCAGAGATTACCTAAAAGTTGCCTAAAAGTTGATTTTCTTTATCATGCTTCTAGTTCTAGAATAAAAGGCATATACATGGCAAAGCTTATATTTTTATATAGTTATAAGTTTTGAAGTAGCATAAATAGAGTTCTATTTTTTTCTACATATTGGTTTAGAAATCCATGATAATGTTTTGTGTATTTTTCATATTTTCTTCATGAAACAAAATATTTTGTGTTAGAATATGGTTCTATATAATTTTATAAATTGGAAATATGAAATGATATTATGTACACCCTTATTATATTGATAGATCCATTCATACAAATGATTTAGTCGCACATCCTCCTTGGCCTATCATCAAACTTTTATCAAATCATGCATTAGGGAACAAATAAATTATATGTATAATAAAACACGTTAGATCTCAATTAGGAGCAGAAAAGTATTACTCACATCAAAATCATCGCAAGAAACACCATCATAAGGAACATAGTAAAGCATCTTATAAGCACCCAATAGATATTGTAAAAGATCCATTAGGGCTTCTACTTGTTTGAAACAAACTCCGCAATCTTTATGCTCTAGATAACCAGGAGCATAGCAGATCCATTAGGTTTTCTACTTGTCACACCCAAACTCCATAAAAGTATCTCCTCACTATGAACTATGAACTACTACTCTCCAGAACTCAACTCACATGAGGTTAAACCACATCCGTTCCGGGAGTGATTGTCGACCACCACCCCACTGTTGTAATATGATCCAAATTCGGCCTTGTTAGGGACGCCTAGGAGGTGTGAGAGGTGGAGTCCTCCCACGTTACGGATCCTATTAGTTAGCCACCCATATATATATACATCTTGTGTGTTGCAAGAGAAAAGAGAGAGACTCATTGTAATTCCCCTGCGTTTTGTAAACTCTCCTCATATAGTGAAGATTGTCGGTTGGCGCCCGTGGTTTTTTCCGCAAGGGTTTTCCACGTAAAAATCTGTGTCTCGTTTCGATCTTGTTTATGCATTATTTGCTAACAAGTGGTACGCGAGCCAACACGAGATTTTTTATTAAAAAAAAATAAGGTTTAATTCCTGTTCGTTCTTCAGCCGCGCCGATCTGTTCTTCGGCGTTGCAGTCCCGAGCGGAGTCGTCCATCGAGTTGCTGCGAGTCGGCGAGTTGTTGCGCGCATCCGGAGATTTATTGATCGCCGTGTGTCGTCAACGAGTCGATTTTTTCCTTCGCTTCCGCATCGAAATCGACAAGTCCCTGCTGACTACAAGACAAGTCCCGGGTGAGCCTGTACCCGAGGCGCACGTCGCGAGGCAGACAGGGAACCACTCCGTCGATTCAATTTTTGAAGGACTTTTGCTACGCGCACACGAGGAAGTCTACTAGGGAGTGGTTTTCTTGTTCATTGCTGAACGTACACAATTGTGTACCGGGAAGTCGGCATAAATTGTCACGTCCACCCAAGACTATACCGGAGACGCTGCACATTTATTTTATTGCTGATTTCTTCGATGGCTTCTCTCAAATATGATGTTCCGCTGCTTGACCGTGATACACGGTTCACTCTTTGGCAAGTCAAGATGAGGGCAATATTAGCGCATACTGATTTGAATGATGCGCTTGATTCTTTCTCTAATAAGAAGCAAGAGACTTGGACCGATGAAGAAAAGCGTCGTGATCGTAAGACTCTTTCACAAATTCATCTTCATTTATCTAATAATATTTTGCAAGAGGTTTTGGATCAGAAAACCGCTGCTGCTTTATGGCTCAAGCTGGAGTCGATCTGCATGTCCAAGGATCTAACCGGTAAGATACATTTGAAGATGAAATTGTTTACTCACAAGTTGCAAGAGGGTAATTCATTGGCCTCTCATTTATCGACCTTCAAGGAGATTGTTTCGGACCTAGCGTCCATGGAGGTAAAATATGATGATGAGGATTTAGCTCTCATGCTTTTGTGTTCGTTGCCCCCGTCTTATTCAAATTTCAGAGATACTATATTATACAGATCATGACACTCTTATCGTTAATGAGGTTTATGATGCTTTGCATGCAAAAGAAAAGATGAAATTGATAGTGTCTCCTGAAGTTGCTGCCAATGATGATGGAGAAGGTTTGTCCGTCCGTGGTAGGACAGAGAAGAAGAAATTCAACAATGGGAGAGATAAAAGTTCGAGTGGTCATCGCGGTCGCTCTAAATCCGAGAGGCAAAGATAAGTTCTGCAGATATTGTAAAGGGAATACTCATGATATTTCGAATGTTATAAGCTGCAGAATAAGGAGAAGAGGAAAGCTGCTCAAAAGGCTAAATCTAATCCTAATGATGATGGTACTGCTTCGTTGTTGCTACTGCTAATGATAGCAGTTCCGATGGTGATGTTCTTGTTGCTTTTGTCTGGATGTGCCAAAATTAATGAGGAATGGATTCTTGATTCTGCCTCGCTCATTTCATATTTGCATTAATAGAGATTGGTTTTCCACTTATGAATCTGTCCATAGTGGAGGCTCTGTTTTGATGGGTGATAACACTCCTCGCAAGGTAGTAGGCATGGGATCTGTTCAGATTAAGATGTCCGATGGTATTGTCAGGACATTGGCAGATGTGAGGCATGTTCCAACTATGACAAGAAATCTTATTTCTTTGAGTACTCTTGATCGCAAAGGGTATAAGTACTCCGCTGGAGGTGGAGTTATGAAGGTAACTAAAGGCTCTCTTGTTGTCATGAAAGGTGATTTATTGACTCGCCAATTTATATCTTCTTTAAGGCACTATTATTATTGGCAATGTTTCTGTTTCTACCAAGTCATTATCTGATTTTGATGCTACTAACCTTTGGCATATGCGTCTTGGGCATATGAGTGAGCTTGGTATGACAATTTTGAGCAAGAGAGGACTTCTTGATGGGCATAGCATCGATGAAGCTGGATTTCGTGAGTATTGTGTGTTTGGCAAACACAAGAGGGTGAAGTTCAACACTTCGGTTCATACTACTCGAAGGTATTCTTGATTATGTGCATTCCGATTTATGGGGGCTCGCTCGGAAGACTTCTCTTGGAGGTGCTCGTTATATGTTGACAATTATTGATGATTATTCAAGGAAGGTATGGCCTTATTTCTTAAAACATAAATCGAAGCATTTTCTAAATTCAAAGAGTGGAAGATTATGGTGGAGAAACAAACCGAAAGAAAGGTGAAGGTTCTTCGCACCGATAATGGGATGGAATTCTGTTCTCATGCTTTTAATTCATATTGTAAGTCTCAAGGCATTGTGAGACACCGCACCGTTGCTTATACACCTCAAGCAAAATGGTGTGGCTCGAGCGGATGAACAGGACTATCATCTCTAAGGCCCGTTGCATGTTGTCTAATGCTGGTCCGAGTAGACGTTTTTGGGCCGAGGTCGCTTCCACTGCTTGTTTTTTGATTAATCGTTCTCCCTCTATTGCTATTGATAAGAAAACACCAATTGAGGTATGGTCCGGTTCTCCAACAAATTATTCTCGAATTGAGGATTTTTGGTTGTCCTGCTTATGCTCATGTTAATAATGGTAAATTAGAGCCTAGAGCTATTAAGTGCATTTTTCTTGGTTATCGTTCTGGTGTTAAAGGTTATAAATTGTGGGATCCCGAATCTAAAAAGGTTATTACTAGCGAAGTGTTGTCTTTAATGAATCCGCTATGTCTAATGCTTCTGTTCGTAGTTCGCGGACCTCTAGTGTGCGGGTGGAGCATGTTATTGATTCAAGCACATACACCGGATAATCGATACGGATGCACCTATTGATGATGATTCATCCGTTATCCCACATTCTCCCGTTGTGCGGTCTCCACAACGTTCTATTGCAGCTGACAGGTCTAGGAGGCCTCATGTTCGACCCAAGAGGTTAATTGAGGAATGCAATATTGCTGCTTATGCGTTGAGTTGCGCAGAAGAGGTTGAAGGTACTGCTGAACCTTCTAATTATTCGAGGCTATTACTTCGCGGATTGCAACAATTGGGTTACCGCTATGCAAGATGAGATGGAGTCACTTGATAAGAATGGTACTTGGGATTTAGTGACATTGCCTAAAGAAAAGAAGCCCGTTCGTTGCAAGTGAATTTTCAAGAGAAAAGAACCTATTTCTCCTAATGAAACAGCAAGGTATAAAGCAAGGTTGGTTGCTAAAGGCTATAGTCAGATTCCAGGTATTGACTATAACGATGTGTTTTCTCCTGTTGTGAAACATAGCTCTATTCGCACTTTACTCAGTATTGTTGCTATGCATGATTATGAGCTTGAGCAATTAGATGTTAAAACTGCATTCTTACATGGAGAATTAGATGAAGATATTTATATGGATCAACCCTGAAGGTTTTGCTATTCCTCGGAAAAGAACACCTTGTCCGTAAGTTGAAGAAATCTCTTTATGGTTTGAAACAATCTCCTAGACAATGGTATAAGAGATTTGACTCCTTTATGCTCTCTAATGGCTTTAAGCGGTCTGATTATGATAGCTGTGTTTATTTGAAGTTGGTTAATGGTTCGGCTATTTATTTGCTTCTCTATGTCGATGATATGTTGATTGCTGCAAAAGATAAGTCAGAAATAGCCAAGTTAAAATCACAATTGAGTAATGAATTTGAGATGAAGGATTTGGGTGCAGCAAAGAAAATTCTTGGCATGGAGATTATTAGAGAGAGACAAGTCCGGCAAGTTATTTCTTAGTCGTAAAGGGTATATTGAAAAGGTCCTTCGTCGTTTCAATATGCATAAAGCTAAACCAAGTGAGTACTCCTTTAGCTCCACATTTCGGATTATCTTCAGCTTTGTGTCCCGAGTCGGATAAAGATATTAAGTACATGTCTAGAGTTCCTTATAACAAATGCAGTTGGTTCTCTAATGTATGCTATGGTTTGCTCTCGTCCTGATTTGTCATATGCACTGTAGTATTGTCAGTAGATACATGTCTAATCCTGGTAGAGGGCATTGGAAAGCAGTTCAATGGATTTTGAGATATTTGCGCGGTACTTCGAATGCTTGTTTGCAGTTTGGGAAATCCGGAGATGGAATTGTTGGTTATGTTGATTCAGATTATGCTGGTGATTTGGATAGAAGGAGATCTCTTACAGGTTATGTTTTCACCATTGGTGGTTGTGCTGTTAGTTGGAAAGCTTGTTTACAGTCTCATCGTTGCTTTATCAATCGCTGAAGCTGAATATATGGCTATTTCTGAAGCTTGTAAGGAAGCTATTTGGCTTCGAGGTTTATATGCTGAGCTTTGTGGAGATGATTCTTGCACTACTATATTCTGTGATAGTCGAGTGCTATTAACCTCACAAAAGATCAGATGTTCCATGACCGGACAAAGCATATTGATGTGAGGTATCATTTTATCCGAGATGTTGTTGCTCTTGGTGATATTAAAGTGTGCAAGATCAGTACGCATTTTAATCCTGCGGATATGATGACAAAGCCAGTTCCCACTGCTAAGTTTGAGTTATGCTCAAGCTTGGTTGGTGTTACAGATTTAAGTCGTAGTGACTTGTTGGCGCACGGTGCTATTTATTATTGAAGGGAGTTCATTGATGATCCTTCATTTGCTGCAAGATAGAATTTATCTCAAGGTGGAGTTTGTTGTAATATGATCCAAATTCGGCCTTGTTAGGGACGCCTAGGAGGTGTGAGAGGTGGAGTCCTCCCACGTTACGGATCCTATTAGTTAGCCACCCATATATATATACATCTTGTGTGTTGCAAGAGAAAAGAGAGAGACTCATTGTAATTCCCTGCGTTTTGTAAACTCTCCTCATATAGTGAAGATTGCCGGTTGGCGCCCGTGGTTTTTTCCCGCAAGGGTTTTCCACGTAAAAATCTGTGTCTCGTTTCGATCTTGTTTATGCATTATTTGCTAACACCCACTACGGAGCATGTCATGAACTACCAATATGCTGGCCCTCAACTCACGGTTGTACGAAATTGCGTCATTTTTCTTGAAGGATGACTTTCGCTCGATCGTGTGACTCTTTGAGAATTTACGCCACCTCCCCGTAGATCCCAGCGATAGCCAATAGACACTCGGCCCCGTACTTGTATCGCTGATTAGATGTTGACGACTGTTTCTGGACAGAGAAGGCAGTGCTGAAAACAGACCCAACATTCTTGGACGTAACAAAAACAGCAGCTCATCTTACGTGACGGCGCTAGGAAGCATGAATGCATGAGTCTGATTTAGTAGTAAGTTGAGAAGAGACATGGAATAGAGATGAACACTCGGCCTTACCGTCAGTCAGTACAGAGGCAACCCGGTTCCATCTGGCAGGAAAGTAAGCGACGGTTGATT
The DNA here is from genome assembly GCA_031894775.1 of Chloris gayana. Taxonomy (NCBI): domain Eukaryota; kingdom Viridiplantae; phylum Streptophyta; class Magnoliopsida; order Poales; family Poaceae; genus Chloris; species Chloris gayana. The sequence goes on along the minus strand of JAUNZO010001400.1, from coordinate 35,280 downwards.
CGCGGGACAAGATGAAGTCGGAGGAGAGGGAACACAATGGTTAGTGCTTAGAGATCCACCGAATCGCGCAGCCGCTTAGGTGAAAAAATACCACTTGAGATGGGACGATAAATGTGACGTGCCACAAGTTTCAGACGGCAGCGCGCCTTCCTTGATTGCCGTTCGGTGTGTCTTGCATCCTCCTCCTGTGTACCCAGTTGGGAGTACACATTCTTGTGTGATTTGTTATCATTTGAGGCATACCAAACAAGTTACACTATCTTGTTTAACAAGCAAGATGACATTAGCTCTAGTTTCTCGAGAAGATTTCTCGATGTTGTCCCAAAGGCCTGTACAATGCTTAACTGATGGAAATATTTTTGTGTGTACTGCTGACAAATTTTATATTAATTGGCAGCGCATAAAAGTCATCACTTACATCATAGCTAGCTAACGTATATATAAACTTAGTTAAATCAGAAGTTTTGACTTTAGGGACAAAATGAGCAAATAAATTATCTTTAGTCAATCGTATCATCCTCTGTTTGAAAAGTCAATATTCATGGAGTGGTCAGCGATTTGGGCCAAGATATATAAGGGCACGTACAAAGGAGAGCCCACTGTGGTTTCTTGGGCACATGTATCCAAGTAAAGAAATATGAAACAACTCTAGTCATATAAAGGAGAGACTCTACATGGTGTCTTTTAATAAATGCATATTATTAATGATTGTATGACATAAGTCGTCTCTTCATATGTACAACGGTGCTCGTAGTTGTCTCTTACATCTAAACACGTGATAGAGACCGTCTCTTCGTCAAGAGACCACCCAGCCGTCTCTTCAAGGGTTGGAGGGGCTATTTGTAAAAATACATTGCCACATCAACTCAAGAGCCCGCTCATTTATTAGCGTTGTACATGCCCTAATGATGTTCGAATATTATTGCTTTTGGGCAATACCAAGCACCATGCTATAAGGCCAGTCTCAATCCAAGTTTCATATGCATTAAATAGTATGTCACATAAGCAAAAATGATGATGTGGCATACAATTTATGAAGAGAGAGGAATAGAGTTTCATCCCAGTAAAACCTCCTGTACACGGTTACCTAAACTATGAAACTAGAATGAAACTCCACTAAGACTAGTTTGTTTCATCTCTCCATATTTTATCAACTATCATTGGTCACTTAGATGCAACAATTAAATGATATGCCTATGAAACTGTGACATGAAACTTTGCATTGAGAGAGCTTGTTTCATCAACAATTTTATATGATATAGCATACTTGAAAACCGTACTATGAAACCTTGCATTGAGACTGGCCTAATAAAAGATGCTAGTTTAAAGTGAGCCCTGAATCAATCAATAGTGAAATATATTTTAAATGAAGGTTGAATTCCCGAGTCACCGTGTACTCCTCTTGAATTTACTCCATTATTGTAGGGGTAAGGTTTACCTTATATAATCCTTCTCCAGACCTCACCTTAGGTGGGAGCTTACAACACTGGGTCTGTCCTAACATTCTTTCGTGCTAGATTGCAAGACTGAATGAGCTAGCTGTTTATTCTCGATGCTTTGACAGGACCACCATATATGTTTCACATTCTATTGAGTTACAATGCAATGTGCCATATTCTGATAATGTATAATGGAACGGGTTTATTGTGATCTTTTCTACAAGGTTTACAAGTAATACATAGAATAAAATTCTACATATATATGCAGCAGAATCCGTGTACTGCAGATCCAGTTGGTCCAAACTGGCAGGAAATTAAAAAGCCGAGTATGGGGATATCAGTCATCACTTACGGCGTCCTAGCTTCTAATAACGTAAAGCTTCAGACAACTCAGAAGCTCTGACATTATAGACGTGAAGAATGGGCAAACGAAGTCAACAATTCACCATGCATATGCTGGTTGCCAGGCGGAACGGCCGGTACGATTTCTATATATATGGCAACCAGAGCAGTTTCCCATCTCGCATTGCCTTGTCTTTCTCTGGATACCGACCCGTTCACCTTCGTCTAGATAGCTTGCTTTTGACTCACAAAATCATTAGGTAAATAATGGCCTCTGGTGCTGCCTCCCATCTGAAGGTTGCCATCGTCGGCGCCGTGTGCTTGTTGCTGGTGCTGTCTTCTACCCCGGGGCAGCAGGCGGCGGCGCAGATGATGTGCAGCAGGTGTGACCAGGACTGCAGTTCCTCATGCGGCGGCAACGGCGACGGCACCTGCAATGGCGCCTGTGGTGACCCCACGGCCGTGGCATGCGCCAACTGCCACAGATGCATGAACCCTTGCCGAAGCTACTGCCACTCCACTTGTGTTTAATTCAACCGCTAGCTGAACCGGATATACAAGGGCTATGACGCGTTACCATGAGTGAGTGTGTTTGTGCAGTGCTCCATATTATTATTTATACAATATAAATAAGCGAAAGCAAGATATCCCTGCGTACCGTGTTACATGAAAAAAGTTGCATGCCCATCTATACATGTTCCATGTTTGTCATCTACCAGTATACTGTAATACGTACGTCTTGCTTCCTTCGATCTGTTCCTCTGTCGGAATTTTTGGAGATTGAATATATGTCAGAGCCTTTTTCCTTAGAAGGTTTCATCTCTTTTTTGTTCTTCAGATAGTATTCTCGCTTTCCCACAAAAGTCAGCAGATACAGAGCAGATCATTAATACTATTTAACAATACAAATTAACTTCATTCATGTGAAAATTAAATTTTTAAAAATATTGTTCATTTCAAAAAACCGCCACCTTGTCTTGCCCTTTCTATCCTGGGGTTACCTTTAATTTGCCAGTCAGTCCTTATCTCTTGCAATATATTGATATAAGATATGCTGATCGTATATATATATATCGATGGAGGTGGTGTGGTTCAACTTTACAGCAGTTTTTGAGTGGATAACAGTTGCGTTATCTTGTGACCACATCAGTTTGACATGCAGCAACAATTGACTAAATATCGGTTTAATTAACATTCAACAGTTGACAATGTTTGAGTTGAACAAAATTTGTGTTGTAAAAAAACAGGGTTCAGGGTTTTTTTAATACCTAAATAGATGGGCCAGGAGAGATGAACACATAATAACAATCAAGCTGGTGGTCCGAGAACACGCGCAAGATGGACTCAGCGCCACGACGCGGGACCTGCGGTTGCCGTGCTAGCAACGGCTCCTTTTGATCTTCTGCCTCCTGACGCAATCCACCTGCGGATCTGCGCTGCGACGCCAGGATCAGGATGATGTGGGGGTTGGATCAGCGAGCGCGCACCACCATGTCGAGCGCAACACCATGTGCAAGCTTCACGGGCGCGTTGATGTGAGGAGCCTCTCGTTGGCAACTATCGCTGTGTCCGGCCGGGCCCATGTTTACCGCGGGCGCGCTGACAAAGACGTGGCCTTGCAGCGCGACGGGGTCGTACACGTACGTACGAGAAGCCCAAGGCCCCACCGCCAGGATGTCGAAGAGTGGCACCGTGGGCCCATACCGGGCACGAACGCGGCGGCGACCGCCGTGTGCATGCCCCGCCCGCAGCACCAGAGTCAAGCTGTGGCTACTTGACTTTCGTATGGGCCTATTGGGCTTGTATTTAAGGCAGGCAGGCAGGCAGGCCGTATTAGTACGCAACCAAAGTACAGAGATGGTGATGGGTTTCCTTTCCCGGACTGCTGCTGGCTTGCAGCCTGTTACAAGCCCAGGAATTTTCACTGGACCAAAGCCATGGGATCATGGGCCTACTTTGCTACCTCTATACCGCCTGGCCCACATGCTTGTCGTAGCGTTATACAGTGCAGAATTTCCCGGAAATTCTTTTCCATATACGAAAGGATTACATGGGAGTGTTCCGTAGAATACAATAATTCCAATAGAAAGCAGAAGGGCAAAAGACGCGGACTGTTCATTTTCCTATGTGTAGTTCTGGACCAGCTGCAACGATCTTTGAGACCAATGAATGAATCAAGGGCGGTAAAATAATTCGACTTGCCTCCTCGTTAACGTTCTGCCGCCGGACGTTGCGTCTTCGCGGGTGAAGAAGCAAGCGTCGCGTCCCTACGTATTCAGGCCGGCCGGTTCATGTGAACCAAATTGAACTTGTTCGTTCAACTTCTCACGATTCACCACTATAAATACATGCGCACTGCAATACCCGTGTGACAGTGCTCCGTCTCTAGCCATCATTTTTATCTCCACACAGCTAATAATAATAATGGCAGAGCAGTGCGACACTTACTCTGCCATTGTCGCTGAAGCTGTGAGCGGGTCACATGTGCTCAAGATAGATGGGTACTCGCGAACCAAGGAGCTGCTCGAGAACGGCAAGTGTGTGAAATCCATCTCTTCAAGCGTTGGAGGTCACAGCTGGGTTATTTTGTACTACCCAAATGGTTGCTACAAAGAAGATGCCGATTTCATCTCTCTTTTTCTGGTTCTTGATTCTTCTGATGCAAAGGACGTGACGGCAAAATTCCGGTTTGATCTGCTGGACAACAAGGATGGTGTACGAGTGTTATCGTACGACTTCCTCAGCACTATACGCACGTTCTTGTGCAAGGGTTCCACCTGGGGCTACGCTAGGTTTATGAAGAAGGAGGATCTGGTGGGATCAGTGCATCTAAGAGACGACTGTTTTACCATCCGTTGCACGATCACCGTCATGAAGGAGATCCGCAGTGAAGAAACAAAAGGCAAGAAGAATTTCGTGCAGGTTCCACCAAGCAACTTGCACCAGCATCTCGGCGACGTCCTCAAGAACATCGACGGAACCATCGTGACGTTTGAGGTCGGTATAGAGAGATTCCGCGCTCACAGAGGCCTCCTTGCTGCTCGGTCATCCGTCCCCGTGGCCGGGGGCACTATTGTGTTTACAGGCGAAGGCCGCCATACTAGAACGCCCATCAGAATCGACGACATGGAGGCTGATGTTTTCAGGAACTTTCTCCATTTCATATACACGGACACGCTTCCTCCTCAGCAGATGGCTCAAGAAGAAGATGACCTGGCAATGGCTCAGCGTTTACTAGTTGCGGCAGACCGCTATGACGTTGAGAGGCTGAAGCTGATATGCGAGGACAAGCTGTGCAGGAACATGAACTCTGACACGGTGGCGACAAGTTTGGCTCTAGCTGCGCAGCACAACTGCCGTGGGCTCAAGGAGGCGTGCTTTGAATTCCTTTCTTCTCCTTCCAATTTGAAGAAGATGATGGCGTCTCATGGTTATGAGCATCTCAGAAACAGCTGCTCCTCCGTTCTCTTGGAGCTGTTGGCAAGATTCCTTCCTCCTGAGCTTGAAGCGGCCAAAGAGATGGTCACTACACTAAAGTAGGGGTAGGTGCATGGTTGATTAACCATCCCGTAGTATTTTTCTATTGCAATATCCTTGTCTGGTGTCCACTCGTTTCAGCATCTGTTTGATTCCAAGAAATGTATCGTGTTGTTTTCGGGCGGGTTGTAACCTTTCTTGCTACATAACATACCATCAACTAATAGTAATAGGTGCGCCAGCTAAAGTTCTGAAGTTCTGTTACTTTGCCATACGCACACAACAGGATTAATGTCGTATATATGCCATACAGAAACGTTGTATATGCGCCGCTGCTGGCAAATTAATTTAATTAACGATCCGTATCCTGGTAGCAACAGCCAATCGGAAGCCTGTTTTTTCCTAGATCAATCCGCGTGAAATCCTTTACAAAATGATCTTAGCCGTCCGATCAATGAGGAAACGGACGTAGCGAGAATTACGGAATAGACCACGTCTCCCTGCCAAATCGGTAGTCTTGACTCTTGCGTGCCCACCTATAAATACCGCCCCATCTCCTCGTATTTTTACCACACCTCGAAAAAAAAAGAAGACAGCAGACCGTTAGGGCGACAAGTGAAAGGTTCACCGGTTGTGCAGATCGAGTAGCAGTTTCAGCAAGAGAAGAAGGTAAACGTAACATCTTCTCTCCTATCATCTCCTTTGCACAGTGATCCATCGAAGCAGACGTCAAGCGCCCTATTCTTGCGATGTCATGGTCAATTCCTGAATTTGTTGTCCTCGTACTGGATTGTGTCACTCTGCGCCTATATAGTTCGATCATCAGATTGTGCGGCACCTTGCGTTTCCTTTGTTAATTGAGTTACTAGGGTATCGATCGTGTATTCTTGTGTAACAATTCATCAGTTTCGAGTTTTATTGGCATGAGGCGATGAATTGCATTTTTAGGGAAGTACACACACACACACACTCCCCCTTTTGATGATACGATATATATGAAAGCCACTATGCATCTAGTTCTATTCATGTGACATTGTAGCCTATACGCTCCTACGGTGTGTAAAGTCCTCCAATCATGAGATGAAGCTTACTTTCTTGTAAAAATTGTATCTATCCATTCCAGTGCCTTCTTAATCTCTGGAAACCCTCCTGATGATAAGCCCTAATTCCACCGTAGTTAGTACATGTGTGAATCAAACTAGTCACATCTCAAACTTAATAATTGACTGCAACTAGAGACACGTTCAGAGTTTGCTTTTCCAATGCTGATTTGAATTTTAGCTGCTGCGCCTTCAATGTAATGTATTCAATTCCTTGTTAACCTTTTTCAAAAATTTTATTTCAGGACGGCTCGTACCAAGACGACAGCTCGTAAGTCGACCGGAGGGAAGGCCCCTAGGAAGCAACTCGTCGCAAGGATGTTTGTACGTTATTTATCATAACTATTAGTATTTCTAATCCAAAATTTGATGATTCTAGGTTTCTTTTATATAATAACTTGCTTGTCAATTTCATCTTAGGCTGCTGCTCGTAAGACAGCCCCAGTGACCGGCGGGGTGAAGAAGCCTCGCCGGTACCGTCCTGGAACAGTAGCTCTTCGGTAAGTGCAGTTGATTCAACATATTTTGGGTAACGATTCAAATAATTAAAAGTGAAGCATATTTATTTATTTCCCTTAAACTTCTTCTCTCTCTACTTCTGCAGTGAGATTCTCGCAAGTACCAGAAGGGCACTGAGCTGCTCATAAGGAAGATGCCCTTCCACAGAGGCTCGTCAGGGAGATCGCCCAGCTTTTTCACGTATGTTACTGCTACCTCCGTTCCAAAATGTAAGCATTTGTTGACTTTTTAGAATTGTGTTTGACCGCTTGTCTTATTCAAAAAATTTGTGAAAAGTAAAAATAAATACATCATATTTAAAATGTATCTAACAATAAATCAAAATATAACAAAATAATTAATATTTTTATAAATTTTTTGAATAAGACATGACTGGTCAAACTCAATTCTATAAAGTCAATAAATCGCTATATTTTGAAACGGAGGTAGTTTGCCTTCAATCCATCTACTGCCATGGCTGCATTTTATATTTGCTATTTCCACAAATCTTAGGTTTTGATCGGTGCTGTGGCTGTCCATGCAGAATGACCTGCGTTTTCAGAGCCACGCAGTGCTTGCTCTGCAGGAGGCGGCTGAAGCATATCTGGTGGGCCTCTTCGAAGACACCAACCTGTGCGCCGTCCATGCCAAGCGCGTCACCATCATGTCCAAGGATGTTCATCTGGCCAGGAGGATTCGTGGCGAGAGGCCTTGATGTTAATCCAGCTTCCCGTGGCCCGTGTCTATGTTGTCGTCAAGCTAGCTAGCTTTGTTACCTTGAGTTTGTGTCAGTAATAATCAAAAGTTAGAACAAGTATCAGTTTGAACAATTAGTTCATGCTGCAGGTTACTCCTTTCAGTTAGTATGCTATCTGAATGGTCGAAACTGTTCGTGCAATTTTCTATGTTATTTTGTTTGAGAACACAACGATGGTTCAAATTCTTGTTATGCCAAATAAGTGCTACTTGTAATAAGGACAATTGCACAACTGGATTCAGCCGACGACACAGCTTCCATCAATCCCCAGCCACAACTTTGCTGGTCCCCTGTGTAGACATGCACATTCCACCAGTATAACCGAAACAAAACTCATAAAACCTTGACATCTTCTCCTACAAGATAGTAGGAAAAGATGGCCGAACCAACAGTTTGGCCGTTATTTAACTGCAAAGACAGGCGCCCTTCTCCTAATCTCGCATCTCCCAGGAGGCTACTTAAAGATCCTGATCCATTGCGCAGAGATGCATTCCCATATGTACCGTTCGACTCTCTGACGCTTGCATACGTAGCACGAGAAAGGTTGCGAACTGAAATTGTTTGGTTTCGAGCTTCAACGATGTCGCCGTCTTTTGCTGTTGCAGTAACGACCCTACTAGCTATCTCGGCCACCGTCGTCTCCGCCACTGAGGCGGTGACCGTCGTCGACGACGACGCGCCGAGCCCGGTTCCGTCAGGTCCACTCAACCTGACGGAGATCCTCACCAAGGCCGCCCAGTACAACGCCTTCATCCGGCTGCTCAAGGACACGGAGGTGACGTCGCAGGTGTCCAGCCTGCTCGACGGCGGCGGCCGGAGCGACGCGGACGGGGTGACGGTGCTGGCCCCGACGGACGCGGCGTTCGCGGGGCTCCGGCCGGCGGGCCTGCTGAACCGGATGGACGCGCAGGCGCAGTCGCAGCTGGTGCTGTTCCACGTGCTGCCCAAGTACTACAGCTTCGTGGCGTTCCAGACCACCACCAACCCCGTGCGCACGCAGGCGTCGGGCCCGCGCGGCGTGGACACGGTCAACGTCACCGCTGGCGAGAGGAGGCAGGTCAACGTGTCGTCGGGGATCGTGGAGGCCACGCTCGGGAAGCCGATCTTCTCGGCGTACCCGCTCGCCGTGTACCCCGTCGACACCGTCCTGCTCCCGCCGGACCTCCTCGGCCGCGTCGTCAAGGACGGAGCGGAGGCGCCGGCGCCGGCGGCCGGGAAGAAGCCGCGGAAGCAGTCCCCGTCATCGTCAGCGGCATCTCCGGCGGCGGCGGCGGATGATGAAGCTCCGGCCAAGGGAGCAGATGACACGGCCGCGGCGGGAGCCGGTAAGATCACCGGGTGGCCTGCTTCTTTTGTTGCGACTGTGTTCGTGGTGGCACTGAGCTTGCTTGTCGCTTGTTAAGCTGTTCCAATAAGCATTTATTATTTTTCCCTTTCCCCAGTTACCTAATTCTAATATAATGTACCCAGTGAATATTATCTAAAAAATGTACCCCCAGTGAATGACCTTCCTTGTACCTATAACTCAATGAAACAGAAGATGGTCTCGTTGGGCGTCATCTGCTGTGTTCCCCGACTGACGATGGGTACTTTTCAGTTTGGCTTCTTGTATTGTATAGATGTCGTACCTAGCAAATGATACCTTTGCATCATAACTGTTGAGGCACACAGCTACTAATTGCCATCCCATACCGTCCGTACAAAGTATAAACACACGGAATGAATTAAAAAAAAAGCTAACGTAACGTTGTTAGTCCATTAACAAGAGATCGATGAATGTCACAAGTGTTGGGGCTGCTGCAGATTTCAGAATAGCAACGTCATATTCACTGGAAGTAAAATTTACACATAACACAAACGACGGATTCGAGAGGTCAGACACAACATAACGAATTATAGCATTCGGAACGATGTGGGTGTAGCTAATTTTGCAATCCAAAGGCTAAATCGTGTACAGACGCAGAGAGGAGCCTGAACGTCGAATTTCAGTGTGCTATGTGCTCTGCTATTCTGATTCAGATGTACTCATTCTTCTGTTCGATAAGATAGGTGCCTGATTGAAAACTGTCCTGGTCTGTTGTCATAATTCAGTCTGTTCTGTCTTATGATGTTCTGAACTTCTGATTGAGAAGCAATGATTCTTTAGTTGAGTCTGTTCTGTCCTATTATGCTGTACTGAATTCAGAAAGCTTTGGCACAATTAAGAGAAAGGTCTTGCAAGGAATCAAAAGAAGAATGATTTCGAACTGAAATGTGAGAAATTACAGTGGCAAGACGTCTATCGATTATCATATGTTAGCGAAGAAACATCAACATTCCAAGAATAGCACTTTAGCTGAATCCATGGAAAGTAGTGTAGGATTTACATCAGAAGCTCGAGGCTCCGTTCGACATGGTTACAGACACGACACGACCGGCACTGGGGAGCTGAATCCGTGGAAAGCACCGTGCAGTTTACATATCCGACATCCGAGAAGAACTGGCAGATGGAGTCGTCAATGCTCTGTTTCTGAAAATTCTACAGCCTCGACGCGATCAACGCTTGGAAATCACCTAGAAGACGAACCTGTAGCCTTCCCAGTCCAGGACACCCTGCAGCATTCCGGTGTCCATGTCACTCGCGTTTGCCACGGAGCAGGAGCTCGGCGCCGTGACGCCCTGCATCAGCAGATCCATGTAGCTCGTTCCGTCCAAGAACGTGTCGAGTTCTTCTTGATTGACCTGCTGCTCTTGCATGACTGGCACCGTCTCGTCGCACACCACGCGAGGCTCTGCACCCGTCGCCGCGTGCTCTTCGTATTCAGAGGCCTGCGCTGCTCTGGGTTCTTGATCGACCGGCTGCTCCATCTCCGGCGCCACGAAACAAGGTTGTGCGTCTGCATCGATCAGCTCGTCGACCATCGCCGTGATGTCCGCGTCGGAAGTGAGGTGAATGGGTTCTTGATGATCTCCAGAAGCCGAAGCCGACGAAGAGCCACTGTCCACTGCATCGACACGGCGACGCTGCGTCGCGGGCTCGCCGCCGGCGAGGCAGTCGTCGGAGGAGCGCATGCGCTTCTGGCCGTGGCCGGAGAAGGAGACGCGGCAGAGCTTGATGCACGGGGTCGCAGGGACGGAGTACTCGTGCATCACCCACCCGACGCTGCCGCTGCCCATGTTGAAGTTGAGGTTGTGCCTGCTCCACTTGACCTTCTCGCCGTTCTCGAGCACCAGCTCGGTCTTCTCGTCGGCCTTGCGCTCGCGCCTCTGGCTCTTCCACCACCCGCCGCCGTCGCAGGTGCGATCCGGGCGAGCCGCGCCGTTGGTGCGGATGTAGAAGAAGGCCGGGACGTCGTCGGGCAGGCCGTGGCGGCGGAAGAGCGTCCACGGCTGCGTGTTGCACGCCGAGTCGTCGTCGATGATGAGGCCCGGGAACAGGTCCGGCTGGCCGCGGACGCGAGGAAGGAGGTAGAGCTCGATGATCTGCTCGTCGGAGGGGCCGAAGTTGACGCTGGGCGGGAGGTCGTCGAGGATGCTTCTTGCCGGCGGCGACATGGTGTCCTTGGTCTCTGGAAGAAGGAGAGGAGGGAGGCGGCGGAACCCTAGAAAGGGGAGGAAGAGCGAGAGGGGATGGCGAGTGGAAGATGCGCTTCGAACTGGTGTTGGCTTTGCCTTTATAGGCCCAATTCTCCGAGAGAGATCGGATTGTTCAACGTAAGCTGCAAGCAATTGTTCGATCGTTCAATGCGTCGGAAATCCAAAAACAGAGGAGAAACAGAGCAGCTCGGATTGCGCCAGCTAAGCAGCCCCCGAAACCTTCCATCGCGGCTTCCTTCTGCTCGGACAAGCCATCGTTTTGCGCGCGAATTAATTGGACGACCTCCCGGCCAAATATCCCGCTCGAATTAATTGAGACCGTATCCGAGGAGTAACCACCGTGGCGGTCCCGCCCGGCTGCCTGTTCGTGTCCAAGGAGGAGCTCGCCGAGGTTCTACCTGCTGACACATTCCCCGCCGGCATCGAAATCACCCGTGCGATGATTCAGCGACGACAAGGTCGGCGAAGAAACAGAGCACCAATTCTGCAGCATGCGGAACATGAGTTCCGGAACTGGACGGCGTTGTTTCAAGAGGCTCCTACTCGTGTTAACCTCGGGAGCAGTAGTTTGTGAACAAGTCATTGGGTTCTTCTGGAACCGTGTTGCAATTAGCAGCAGATACTGAATTGGGTACCGACTAAGCTGTTTGATCATACACTAACAAATTTCTTACGAATGAAGCTTTTTCAGAAGCACATAATCCTACAAATCATATATTTACAAATTCATTGTTAGAACAACCATTCATTATCAAAATTAGTATCTATATATAAGGGACAATTGCATGCAAGAATGGACTTGTTTTTTGGGAAAAGAGGTCCATTTTCGACATTAGAATCGAAAACAGGTCCTCTGATGCAATTGTCCCTATATATAAAGTCAATGCTACAAAAAGTGGACATCAACGATTTGTTTACCCTAGCAGGGCACACATTCAAGTTTATTTGAGCTGCTAGCAATAAAATTATTATTGAGCCTAAGCTCTCATCTCACTTGAGTCTGAGTTGGTATGGTAGTGAGGTTGGAGGTGTGGGAGTACAACATGATTTGGGCAAACATGAGGTGTGAAACACAAAACACTCATACACTATTACGCTCGTTTGTTGGTTTGTAAGTTCCCTTATGTTAATACAGGAGACTAGCTAAAAAACACTAATAGATGCATACCATGAATAACACTTCACAGCCCAGCATGCCACTCTAATTTCTAGACCAACACAACATACCATGAATATCAACCCAGCATGGATTCAAATTTCCGGACCAATACAACAACAATTACATGATTGTTCTTTGTAAGGAAGAAATTTACATGATTGATGGCAATGTTGTTGTGCAAAATTACAAGGGGGTACATGTGTTAAATGCACCTGAACTTGAAAGTGAGAGGGAAGCCGAGATCCCAGGATAGCGACGGTCGTGTTATTTCATTTAATCAATGAATCTATCAATTAGGTACTATTGTTAGTGATCATTAATAGCACATAGTTAATATCCAACTCTCACTAATTAATGATATCAATTTATCTTCTCCTAGTATTATTGTTACTCATTGCTATGGTTATTAGTAAAGCTTTTGGGCTTTTGGAGCTGCCTGGAGAAGCAAAAGCTCTAAAAGCTCCCCCAAACAGGGCCTCTGTCTCCCTGCCCCATTTGCCTTCGCCATAAGATGATGCGATTAGGGTAGGGCTGCCAAACCGAAGGATGTATACTTACTAGCCTTCATAGCAAATCTGAGAGAGCTGCATGCACCAAAGGAAAGAGCTTGCACGTGGCAGTAAATCACTCTCGATTTTGAAAATTGATGTTGTCGGAGTTCTTTCCTTTGATACCACATGCTACTCTTTCAGATTTGTAATGGTGAAGTCTGGTGAGAATGCATCCCTTGGGTCTGGCAGCCCTAGTCTAATCACATCATCTTATGGTCAAGACGAATGGGGTAGGAGAAAAATATTGAACCTGGTATTTTGGCATTCACGATGTGAGCAGTGATTGATCATTTGAGTTCCAATCTGACATGTTGGTGAACAAATATTGGATGGCGGGGGAAATGATTGCATGGTGACATCAGATGATGGGTTCACTTTAAACATTTTAAATCTCATCATAACTCATGAGTTACGATGCCGTCCTCAATTTCCCAAAGGTGATGCCTTAATTTCCCAAAGACGAAGAATGATGTATTTAAATGTGTATCATTCACACTTTAAGCGTGTCGTAATGTGTCAAATGCCAAGACACAAACATGATTTTCTTTACAATCTTGTCTTCTGAAATGATTATTTTCACGCATCAAGGACGATCAGTTGGTCGGTTTTGTTGTGGACAAACGAAACCTCACACCAGTTCTCTGAAATTATTTTGCAAGACAATAACTTGTCGGCCATCAGCAGATGCGACGATATCTGTTACTGGGACATTAACCATGGTTTGTCATCTACTGGTCCAATAAACATTGCTGATCTCAGGCATAATCCTTTTTGGTTGCATCATGGATTTTAACTTGCTTTATCCTTGGATGAATGTATTTTGCTTACTTGTGTGCATGACACCTGGGGAAATACCCAAAGCTTCGATCGCCTATTTTAGTTGTCAATGATTTGACATACTTTGATCTTAGTGGCATCATGTTACATGAGCTTGAATACCTACTCAGCTATTTATGGTCTCCTGTTTCGGACCTGGGATGTGGTCGTTCTCTCTTCTTGCGCTAAGTGTATCACTTTTTTTATGACATGCGAGATCCCAGTATCAAGATGATGTCAAATTGTGTGTACATATTTGATGCTCATCTCTCCAACATGCGTTAGCGCTCTTTGATTCGCAAAGAAATCACTCTTCGATTCACACAGGAAGCAAAGCTTCGATGTCCACCACAATGTATGAGTGACAGTGTATTTGTCGATTCCTTTTTATTCTATGCCAAAATATATCAACTGCCGGTTGATTTAGTTGCCTTCAATCCATGCACTCGTAGCAGGTCGTCTACGACGGTGTATGCATCTTTAAATCGGGATCTTCCTGCTGCTGGTGTCCACCTTACAGCCAGGTGATTCCCTGCATATATTTTTGGGGCAGATCTGCAGGCCTCCACATGCAGGCTCTTTCTGAAGATAAAGCTTATCCGATGCTTATTTGTGTGTGGTGTTATTAAAAAAAATCTGTTTGTGGTACGTTTGCTCATCCATGTTTCTCCTATTCTTCCAGTGCGCCAGTCCTATTATATTGCCTAGCATGTTATGTCCATTCATCACCTGAGAGACTTCAAACAACTTTGATATAGTGACCCTTGTGTTGAAGTGGCATTAGTTTAGATTTATGCATTGATACATGTGGACGGGTTGACTTAAACCCTCTGGAAATCGGGTAGCCAAAGAACAGAAATACCATCTTATGTGCCAGACATGATTATTCCTAGAGATTTATCCCATTTCTAGACGGTATTACTAAAGGGACTCAACAATTAGAGATTCAACTAAAATTGGTAACTCTGTGGTTTGCTTTTGTTTGTCTTGAATTTCTGGTAAAAACCAAGATGTGTTGTTCTAGATACTTACATTATTTGTGTTTGTCATTTATACTTGAGAAGTGACTGAAGAAAGTAATCTTCTGTTGAGTGTTAACAGAATATCATTTCACTGTCCATTTGTGTCGGGCCAACCACATCTCTCTTTTAACCATTTTTCTTTTGTATTGAAGAAGGAGATTTTGGTGCCACGCTTTTACAAAGGGAGAACAATGAACACCGAAGAAGGTAGTAGCAACTAGCAAGAGCATAGACAGTTTGTCAGCTGAACTAGCTTACCACTCATCTCGATTGCATGCATGCTGAAGCACCTCTACCAGCTGCACCACCAATGCAAAGCATGTCACCACCACGTACTCCAAAGAGGGCATATTGTATCATATAGAAATATACATAGAGCGTACACCACAGTTGAACCAGACCAGCTTTGAACTCAAATTTCATCTTATAAATATATGTTTATCCTATTGATCATCAATCGACTGAAAGCTACACGAGTTTCAGTCGAGGCACGCACAAAGCGGGTTTTGCACGTGGCTAATGGGTCTGAAATTTATTTATGTGATTTGAAGTTTAAAAAAATTATAGGGTCATGTGTCTTAGTAAAAGAATGCATTCCAAAAATTTATCTTATGTATTCCTATGGAAAAAATTATGTTTTGCCATTGTTTACATTATTTTCTCTTAACGGGTCTGAAAAAGTAGAAAATTCGAAACTCGCAATTTTCAGTCGACTGAAAAACAGCAAGTTCTATAAATATAGTAAAAGAAGATGATGGAATAATGCACCTCCTCCAGCTGCAGCAATCCTAGCATCACCACACGGGTTGTATTACCTCCAATATAATGAAGACGACGACGCCAGGGGCCTCTCTCTAGCCGTTACAGATATGCGACAAAACCGATGGCGCCGGCTTACCTTCTGGGCTTGACTTATACTGGGCTATAGGTAGAGAAGAACAAGAGACTTTCCAGTGTCGCTAGCAAGCAAGCGTCGTATGGAATGTCTGCTAGCCGAGCATTCCATGCTACGACGGAGCTGCGTTGCATGGTACGTGGTCCTTACGACGAAGTTATATGCCGCGTTTGGACGGTAGTGGCGGCGGCAGGGCAAGTGTAGCCGTATCGCCGGCGTCGTCATGCTCATGCATCCCCCTCACACTTCAGATCTACACGTACCATGCAGTGTTCCTTGCTCCCTTTGACATAACTGTAAGCAACCACCGCTCACGGTAGATGGCGAAATAACTGAAAGAAAATGCCTGCTCTCTCTACATTGTCAGAGTGCTGCTGGTAGTCTTGTCGGGTGTGGCCCGACGTATATAAGATTACGTTGTGTTCGTAGTAGTACCACATGTGTCTGTGTAAATGAGCATGGCATCCTATGTGCAGTAACGTGCGGCACACATTTTTTGTTGGTAGAGAAAATATGGCATTAATTCTTATTATGCACTTTTGCAGTACGAAACAAATTCTACATTTTCGCCATTCTTTATTGGCTTCTTCTCTTGTGTTGTAGTATATGAGTGTTGGTGTGTGTTAATATTATAATTATATGATAGTATAGGGACTATTATGCAAAATGTACTAAAAATATGTAGAGACCAGAGAAGGATCGAGAATAGAAGAGTCTGGAGCAAGTGGAGTTTCTTTCCCGTCTTCCTGCTCATGACTTCCGTCCACCCAAATTTGTAATCCACAAATCTTACTAAATCCCACCGATTAATTGCTAATATGGTACTAGAGCGGGTTGATCTTGTGTAGAACTGGAGGGATCCAGGTTGTTCTGTTGTTAGGTGGTTGAAATCTGGTGTGATTTGTTGAAGAAAAAATCCAGCTGCTTTGCTGCTACCTGTGCGGAAGGAGCAAGGGAGGAACTGAGCAAGGTGGTGCAGAGGCAGACTTCTATCTACTCTTGGCCCGTTGTGCCATTGGCTACCTGGTCATCTTGCCTCCTGTAAAGAGAGGTCAGCTGCCTGGGTGCTTGCTTATTTGTTCAACCGGAGCATTGGACCCCCTGTTACCATTTGTTGTGCAGCCGTGCTAATCTATTGTGCTAGGACAAGTTCTATATTGTGGTATTTTTACTTGTTCATTAGTACATTGGTCAGTACGAGATGGGTGATTCAGATTTCAGTGTTGAGAAATTGTGTGAGATTTTTTCTAAAGTGCTCGAACAGCAGCAATTGAAGACAACTCCAGAATTTATGAAGCACATACTTGAGCCTAATCCAGTGAGACTATCCGGACCTCGAGAATTACATAAGCTGGGCTCGTCATGCTCGACTGATATTAAGTTCACATGGCTATGAGGGGTTGTTGACTGACGGAGAGGGTACTGCCACCGGTGCTAAACAAACTAACGACAAAGTTCTTGTGTGGCTGCTAGGGAGCATGGAATCGACAGTCCGTGAGCAAGTTGAAACCATGGAAACAGTCGGGGAAGTGTGGGCAGCATTGGAGAATCAATTTTCTGGGAAGTCAAATAAAATGCAGGCTACCCGAATTATGCATGAGTTGACTCATTTAGAGCAAGGCTCAATGTCGGTGACCGAGTATGCCAACAAAGTGAGAAGGTTATATAGAGATTTACATTATTATCACCCATTTGAGCCAACTGATAAGAAAGATATGGCTCTTCATCATACATGGTTTCAATCATTTGTGAGCAAGCTCTTCCTTGATGGTTTAAATCAGGAATTTGATCTTCGTCGTCAGCTTATTTTTTCGAAACCTGAATGGCCAAGTTTGGATGATGTAATTACAAGTATCACCGAGGAAGAGACTAGAATAGCTAATCCAAAAAGGGATGATCAAAGTGGATCCGATGCTCGTGCTGCCTTATCTATGCAAAATAGTCGCACATCTCACATTCAAGGTGGTGTACCCGCTCAAGGTAAAAAGAAATTATTCTGCAAAAAGTGCAAACGTGAGGGTCACACCATTGAGAGATGTTTCAAGATCCATGGTTATCCACCTGGGTGGGAAAAAGGGAGATCTCAGCCAGGGGGAGTTCAAAGGGGGAAATGGAATCAAGCAAATCACACCGAACCCGAAGGGGAGTTTCCGGGGGAGATATGCAAGCTCTTGAGGACTACAAATCCAAACTCAAACTCTCGGAAGGCTCTTCTTTCACACAAGGTTCCTCTACAGCTGGTTCTAGTTTCCTTACAGCGACCCAAGGTATGCAACTTCATCAAGCTCATGCATCCACAACCCAAAATAAATCTTGGATTATTGACTCGGGAGCCACTAATCATATGACCAGGAGCATCTAACCTTTTTAGTTCCTACACTCCTTGTTCAGGTAAGGATAAGGTGCGTGTAGCCGATGGATCCACAGCTCCCATTACAGGACGTGGATCTGTCGAGTGCACTAAAACCTTATCCCTATCATCTGTTTTACATGTTCCTAATTTCCCGGTTAACCTATTGTCCGTCGGCTCTATTACTAAAGCCCTCAATTGTAGAGGTTGGTTTGATCCTTCTCATTGTGTTTTTCAGGAGCTAAGGACAGGGAAAATTCTTGGGACCGGGACTGTGCATAATGGACTATATTATCTTGATGAAGGTGGTGATGAGATTGCTCTTGCTGCTAAGATGTCTCCATGTCAAGAGTTGTTACTTCTTCATCGCAGGCTTGGGCACCCGTCTTTTGATACTATGTCTCATATTTATCCTTCTCTTTTTAATTCATGTCCTAGGGAATCCCTTATATGTGATGCATGTGAGTTTGCTAAACATACAAGGGTTCCCTATCATAGTTTAGGTTTGAGAAGCAGCAGGCCATTTGACATTATCCATTCGGATGTTTGGGGACCTTGTGAAGTTTATTCTATTTCTCGGACATAGATGGTTTGTGACTTTTATTGATGGTTTTAGTCGTTATACTTGGCTTTATTTGTTGAAACATAAAAGTGATGTTTTTAGGGTCTTTAAAGACTTGTGTGCTCGCATTAGGAATAAGTTTGGTGATACTATTAAAGTCTTACGTTCGACAACGGTACGAGTATGTTAACCAGGAGTTTGAGCAATTTCTAGCTGTAAATGGAATTGAGCATCAAACAACCTGTGTTAACACTCCTGAACAAAATGGTGTTGCAGAACGTAAAAATAGACATTTGCTTGAAGTTGCTCGATCTTTGATGTTTACTATGAATGTTCCAAAGTTTCTCCGGGGAGAGGCAATAAAGACTGCTACATATTTAATAAATCGCATGCCTCTTCGTGTTCTTCGAAATAAGTCTCCTGCTCAATTGCTATTGAAATCAAATGATTTTGTTGTCTCTCCAAAAGTTTTTGGTTGTGTGTGTTTTGTTCATGACTATCAAAATAATGTTAGTAAACTTGACCCTCGTGTCTGTTAAATGTGTGTTTGTTGGCTATCCTCCCACTCAAAAGGGTTATAGATGTTGGTGTCCATCTCGAACATCGTTTTTTGTGAGTATGGATGTAACATTTCGTGAATGTGAACCTTACTATGGCCGGACCGATGATACTCGGAATTGCTCTATCCCCACCTGAAGTGCAACAAGATGGGGAGAATAACAATGGAGGCATTCTTGTGGGCTCTATTCTTGTTCCTACTTCAGGTGTGTCTCATATCGATAACTCTAATTCAAGACAGGGGGAGGACATCAACACTAATGGAGGTAACAATCCCGCCCATGGAGACACCGATAGTAGTCCACCTTCACAAGGAATAGAGTTCCATATGCATGAGGACCCGGTACCAGTTCCTTATCTCTTAGTCCTATTGCTCCACCCAACACAACCGAGCAAGGTGATAATCAATTATCTACTCAACCTCCTTCCACAAATGATTTGCCTATTGCTTTGAGAAAGTCAACTAGAACCGTCGATGCTCCGGCTCGCCTTAAGGATTGTGTTTGGTACAAACACGATATTTCCAACTTTGTAACCTACAAAACTTGTAGCCCGTCCTTTAAGAGTTTCATTGCCTCTCTAGATTCTATATCCGTACCAACTAACCGGAAATCAGCTAAAGAGGATCCTAAGTGGAGAGAAGCAATGCTAGATGAGATGAGGGCATTGGAGAAGAATAGGACTTGGGAGCTTGTGGATCTTCCACCGGGTAAGCAACTTTGTAGGGTGTAAATGGGTTTTCACCATTAAACATACACCGAGAAGGCAAGGTGGATAGATACAAAGCGCGTCTCGGTTGCAAAAGGTTATTCTCAAACATATGGGATTGATTATGATGAGACCTTTGCCCCAGTGGCTAAGATGAATTCGGTGAGAACACTTATATCTTGTGCGGTTAACTTAGAGTGGGAATTATACCGGATGGATGTAAAGAATGCATTCCTTCATGGTGATCTTCATGAGGAGGTTTACATGCATATTCCACCTGTATTTGAAACCCGTCAAACCAACGGGAAAGTACTTCGCTTGCATCGATCTTTATATGGTCTAAAACAATCTCCGAGGGCTTGGTTTGATCGTTTCAGTGCAATCGATGCTCAAAAGAGGATATTTTCAAAGCAATGCTGATCATACACTTTTCTATAAGCATACTAGAGGCAAAGCGGCAATCTTGATAGTATATGTGGATGACATCGTGATCACCGGAGATGACTCGGGTGAGATTTTAGCCTTGAAGAAATATCTTGCACAAGAGTTTGAAGTAAAAGATCTAGGACAATTGAGATACTTTCTTGGTATTGAGATCTCTCGTGGTCCCAAAGGCATTTTTCTTTCTCAAAGAAAATATGTCCTAGATTTGTTAAAAGAAACTGGTATGCTTGGATGTCGGCCTGTAGCCACACCTATTGAACAAAATCACCGTTTAAGCAAAGATGCAGGGACTTCTGTGAATAGAGAAAAATATCAAAGACTAGTTGGGAAACTTATTTATCTCTCCCATACTCGGCCAGATATTGCATTTGCGGTGAGTGTGGTAAGTCAATTCATGCATGATCCTAAATCACGTCATATGGATGTTGTATATCGTATCTTACGATATCTTAAAGGTTGCCCCGGGAAAGGTCTTTTATACACTCGACAAAGAGACTTGCAAATTGAATGTTACACCGATGCTGATTGGGCTGGTTCCTTGGATGATCGACGCTCCACTTCTGGTTATTGCACTTTTGTTGGAGGTAACTTGGTCTCATGGCGAAGTAAAAAGCAGAGTGTTGTTGCGAGATCAACTGCCGAAGCTGAGTTTCGCTCTATGGCCCATGGCGTGTGTGAGTTACCGTGGCTGCGGATTCTCTTGACAGAGTTGAGGTTATTTAAGAGTAAGCCGTTAATGTTATATTGTGATAACAAAGCGGCTATTGACATAGCTAATAATCCAATGGCAACATGATCGAACCAAACACATCGAGATAGACCGACATTTCATCAAGGAGAAGCTAGACAGAGGAATAATATGTTTACCATATGTAAACTCAACTAGTCAAATAGCTGATATACTAACCAAGGGGCTTCCGGAAAAAAACTTCTCTGCATTTTGTGGCAAGATGGGCCTATATAATATATTCGCCCCATCTTGAGGGGGAGTGTTGGTGTGTGTTAATATTATAATTATATGATAGTATAGGGACTATTATGCAAAATGTACTAAAAATATGTAGAGACCAGAGAAGGATCGAGAATAGAAGAGTCTGGAGCTAGTGGAGTTTCTTTCCCGTCTTCCTGCTCATGACTTCCGTCCACCCAAATTTGTAATCCACAAATCTTACTAAATCCCACCGATTAATTGCTAATAATGAGCATTATTCATGGGGGCTCGAGATTGAATTAATGATCTCTCTCAACATTCCTGGACTCATGCATGTGTGTTTAATGTAAATATTTGAGTAGTATTACATACAAAACCATGACAAATGGCACAGAAATACTCTGAAGATATGGCGAAAGGGGAACAAAAGAAAAGGAACGCAAACGGCAAGCACAGTTCTCAAGAGATCACTACATTGGCGATAACGGCCATGAGAGCCAAAGCAGGAACGGTGTTCCATCCCACGCTCCCAGTTCCCGCCGCCGCGTTGGCGCTGTCTTCGTCTCCCTCCTCCGTTCCCGGACCCGGCGCCGCTGCCACGTCACTGCTCCTCGGGACGGCGCCCTTCTTCCTTGCCTGCTGCTTCCCAGCCGGCGCCGGCGCGGCCGCCTCGCCGCTCTTATTACCGCCGCCGCCGGCGAGCAGCTGCTCCGGCAGCAGCACCTCGTCGACGGAGTACACGGCGAGCGGGAACTCGGCGCGCATGGTGTTGCCGAGCGGCACGTCGGCGAGGCCCGTGGACACGTTGACCAGGCTGTTCTCGGTGCTGGCGGTGACGTTGACCCCGTAGTTGCCGCCGGGGCCCGACGCCTCCGTGCGCAGCGGGTTGCTGGCGGTCTGGAACGTGGAGAGGCTGTAGTAGCGCGGCAGCACGTGGTAGAGGACCAGCTGCACCTGCTGCTGGTCGGAGAGCGCGTTCAGCGCGCCGGCCGGGAGCCTGGCGAAGGCGGCGTCGGTCGGCGCGAACAAGGTCAGGCCGTCGTACGAGTTGTTCAGCTGGCTGGCCAGCTGATCGCCCACGCGGGTGGAGTTGAGCAGCCGGAGCAGCGTCGTGTACTGCTCGCCCTTGGCCAGGATGGTGGTCAGGTTGCCGGCCTCCGCCGCCGGAGGTGTCGGGCCTTGCGCGACGTCGGCGGCGGCGGCGAGGAGGGATGGGACGAGGACGAGGACGAGGAGAAGGCGCAGGAGGGCGTAGGAGGCCATTGTTGCCATTGGTCTTAATTAGGGGCACTGTGGAAGAGTGAGCCTGACACGGTGCCGTGCCGTGGTGGGGTTTTGTAGGGGACGGCCTCCGGGAGCATGGTTTGGAAGGATGTGGACCATGGTCACGAGATTTAATTTGGTCCAGTAGATTTTAAGCTACAGCTGGCCCAGTGAAAGTTTTTGTGGTCCTTCTGCTACTACTTGCTTTATTTGTCGCTTTATTTGAACTGTAGACAAACGGTCATTTTTAAAAAAACAATGAAAACAATTTTCGAACTCAACTTAAGTAATGAAAGCTCTTCTGTTCACAAAAAATTAAACGTTTGACCATTTGTCTTATTCAAAAGAAATTATGCAAATATTTTTTATGTTATTGTGATTTGTTTCATCCTTATAGAAAATGACTTGTTTATTTTTATGTTTGCATAATTTATTTAAATAAGACTAGCGATCAAACATGAACTTCGAAAGTTAAACGTGTTTTATAATTTGGAACAGAGGGAATACTATATTGGAAGACAATATTTCGTTTGAATACTCGTATTGGTATCTCAAAAAATCATAAAACATAACTATGCTAATGATGATAGATTGAATTTACAAGGATGAGCCTATACCTCCATAACACCGACGGTTTCGTTTCCACCAAGACAAGTTTATTTTTCCAAATTAACCTCTTCGATGCTCCACCAATATAATCTACATTTGAGTTCTCAATGATGCATTGGTATTCCTAAATGTCTGAAAGGTTATTCACTCACATTGCAACCAAAGAACCCAGTACATTGGTTCCCAAGTCTTAGTTTTTCTCGAAGTTGATTCTAAGAGCCAACATTTTGTTCTAAGACATTCGATAGTAGTTTGATATTTTTTATGCTTATTCCAGGTCACTATCCATAAAGATACATTATCATCAGCATGCTGCAAAACTGCTAATCCATCATCTACACAGCTCTGGGACGCTATATAGGTGTTTGTGGGAATACAACGATTATTTGTCTGTCATACTCTGCCCTTTTTAATATGAGCGCAAGCATATCTGCCATGATATTGAACACAATAGGTGATAAAATGGGTCATCACCTTCACGGTTTTTTTTTGTTTGAAAGTAGTAGTGCAAAATATCATCATTGACCTAATAGCAACGCTACCCCTACTGAGAAAACTTTCAATTCATTTTGCACCATTTAGGCGAGAAACTTGGAACAATACAGGGCCCAAGGAAGAGAGACGAAAGGAAGTAGTGAAAGAAGAAATAAAGTACACAGATAAAAGTGAAAAATCACATAGCTACTAAGTCAAAACGTCCAACGAGAATGCAGATCAAGAAGGACATGAAAATCCATTAGCAATCTATCAGTTATTTCATTATTGGCATTCCTTAACCAATAGAAAAAGAAAGAGATCACAAGCGTTATCAGTCTCCAGATGCATCTATCTATAAAAAGGAGTAGGGCACCTGATATGAGATACATACTGGAGTCAAGGATTGAGACCACTAGTGACAAGGCAAAGAAATCGTTTTTTATGACTTCTTGTAGGACGGATCAATATGTGGCTACGCTGATGTGTTAAAGTAGTCAAAACATCATTTTTAATCTCACTACCCCTTCGCTGTACTTGTTAACTTGGTTGTTGGTAAATTAAATTAAAGTAGTCAACATCAAGAAATATTAACCGGAGGTGGTTCGTAGTAGATTAGTTATTTTCCTCTTCTGATCCTAAAAAAAAAAGGTATTTTCCTCTTCTCATGCGGGATGTATTTTTACCATTGAACTTTAAGACTGCCAGCTAGTTGTAAGACACCGTTTCTGAACTCTTATAATTTTGGAATTCTTATATTTTAAATATGACAAAAACAAAGAAATAATAGGCAAATTTTGATATATGCAATAATTATCAAACTAGCAGCCTCGAAAAATATCAAACTAGCATAATTTTGTCCAAGAAATTTTTGATAATATTCAAAGAAGCGGGCATAAATGATGATTTGAAGGAAAACAGGAGCATCAGGCTTGTGACTAGTTACGCTGATGCTTTCGATGCTTGTGGTCCAAAATGAGCAAGGAAGCAACACCCTATTTTTCTTATAGTATGTATCTAAATCGAGCAGCATAACCATGAATGTCGGCGAAGGCGGTCTTGGTCGGCACGAAGAAGGTCAGGCCGTCGTACAAGTTGTTGAGCTGGCTAGCCAGCTGATCGGCCACGCGGGTGGTGACATTTCTTTCGTCACCGGGGGTTTGAACTAATTATTTGTTTCAATTTGCATTGTTGCATCATTCTTTCTTGACTTTTAACCTCCCATTGATTTCATATGCTTTGTGATTTGCTACATCACCCTACTTACAGACTATAAAACCATGTGGTGTTGTAAGAAAAATGACTGAAATGGAACAAAATATTAGTCAACTTCTTTTGCCCAATCGGAAAAGCACTCAAATTTTCTTTTTCCTACCTGACAGCGTGTCACTACCTTATTGGTTGAAATTTTTGACTGAAATGAAATAAAAAAATCCAAATATCAAATAGTCATTACCTTCTTAAAAAACAATTAAAACAATTTCCAAACTCAACTTATGATGACAGATTTTGAGCTTAGATGTTTTTTTTTTGCCAAGCAAGGTTTGTTATTCCCTTCTTCGTTAAGCAACTTTACACTATTTTGGAAGACAATATTTCTTTTGAATACTCATATTGGTATCTAAAAAGCATAATAAAACATGACTATGCTAGTGACAACTAAATCTAGAAGGATGAGTCTATACCTCCATAAGACCGATGGTTTCGTTTCCAGCAAGTCAAGTCTTTCTTCAAATTAACCTCTTCGATGCTCCACCAATATAATCTATATTTGGAGTTCTCAATGATGCATTGGTATTCCTAAATATGTGAAAGGGTATTCATTCACATTGCAACCAAAGAACCCAGAACATTGGTTCCCAGTCTTAGTTTTTCTGAAAGTTGATTTTAAGAGCCAGCATTTTGTTCTGAAACATTCAATAGTAGTTTGATATTTTTTGGCTTATTTCAGGTCATTATTCATAAATATATATTATCATCAGCATACTACAACAATGCTAATCCATCATTATTATGAGCGCAAGCATATCTGCCATGATTTTTTGTACGGCGGATCAATATATGTGGCTACGTCATTGATGTTAAAGTAGACAAAACATTATTTTAATCTCACTACCCCCTCGATGTACTTGTAAAATTTGGTCTTGGTAAATTAAATTAAAGTAGTCAACATCAAGAAATATTAACCGGATCGGAGGTGGTTCGTAGTAGATTAATTACGGCAGGTATTAAGACTGCCAGCGAGTTGCATTACATCATTTCTGCACTCTTATAATTCAGGATTCTTATATTTTAAATCACTACCGGAAAACAAGAAATTGCCGTGTGCCGCAAACTTCGCCGTGTGCTTTCTTTCGGGCACACGGCGAGAGGACGTTTGCCGTGTGCTACATCCGCAAACACACGGCAAAACACGGGCACACGGCAAAACGGTCTGCGCCGTGAGCCAAACGACGCGACGCACGGCAAAGAGTCCTAATCGCCGTGTGCCGACCACGTGGCACACGGCGAACAAGACGGCCGTTCGCCACCGTCCCGCTTTGCCCCGCTTGCCGTGGTGCTTCAGAATGGGGCACACGGCAGCTGTCCGTTTCTGCCGTGTGCTCGCCCTGGGCACACGGCGAAAATTAAACTTTTTTTTTCATTTAGCCTCCCCAACTTTTTTTTCTAGTGCTAGTAAATGGCTGGTGCACTATGGTTCCTTTGGAAGCTTTTTTATGATTTTTTCTATATTTATCTAATTTATGTTATCTACAATATTTTTTTGGAATATAAGAAATTTAAAGTGGAAGTGCATAAAATAATAGACAACAAGGAGTGAAAAAGTGACATTTACGATATTGATACTACGATAAGACTGCTTCGATGAAGTTGTTTAGTTGTTTTGTGAACTTTATCGAGTGTAGTGTTTGTAACGTGAAGATTAATCGATGAAGTTCCATACAGATTAGAAAACAAGAGATGAAGTTCATACATGCAAATGCATATTCGAATTATAAGTTCAATTCAAAACTCTCTTATATACACAATACACAATTACATGAAATCACATGAAATAACATGTTTTTTAGCTATTTTCGTACTAGTTTCACAATTTTAATACAATAACATGCAATTATGTTATTTTAATTCTTATTAATTGATTATGAGTTATCATTACATGAAATAATTTCTTTTGGTGTGTGCCAACTTAATATTCATATGATTGAGGCTATATATTTGTTTGGAAAAGAGTTTCAAATAATGATTTGGCTAAAAGAATGAAATGGTAAGAAATTTTTGCCGTGTGCAGGGACGCGCAGCACACGGCAAAGGGAGCTCTTCGCCGTGTGCCTTGGCTTCTCCGGGACACACGGCCAAGCACCCGCCACGTGGGGTTGTGAGTTTTGCCGTGTGTCGCTCCCGGCAGACACACGGCAAAGGCCCCATTCCCTTTTAAACTAAACGTAACTTTGTCTTTGCCGTGTCTTCGGGGACACCGGCACCCACGGCAAACACGTGGTTCGCCGTGTGCTCGGATCCGGGCACACGGCGACGCAGCGTGTTTGCCGTGTGCCGTGGATCCGGCACACGGCGAAGTGTTGGGATATTGGTGGCCGCTCTCTTCTCTCTTCTCTCACTCTCTCACTCTCTCACCACCGTTGCTCCGCGCCCGCCCGCACGGCGGCGCCGCAGCGGCCCCGCGCTTCTGCCGTCGCCGCACCGGCCTCCGCGGCCCGCGTGCCCGCGGCCGCGCCGCGCCCCCGTGGCCCCGCGCCCGCCGCGCGCGCCGTGCGCTCGCGGCCCCGCGCCCGCCATCGCCGCACCGCCCTCCGCGGCTCCGCGCCCGCGGCCCGCGCCGCCCTCGCGGCCTCGTGCCCGCGGCTCCCGCGCCCCGCCTCGGCGGCGCCGTGCCCGCGGCCCCGCGCCCCCGCCGTCGCCGCGAGCAGCACGCCTCCGCGGCCCGTGCCCGCGGCTCCGCGCCCGCCCCGCGGCCCCGTGCTCCGCTGCGCCCCGCGCACCGGCCGGGCGTAGGAGGCGCCCGCGGCACCGCGCCCGTGCCCGCTGCTCCCGCGGCGCCGCCCGTGCCCACGCGCTCCCGGCGGCGCCGCCCGTGCCCGTGGCCCCGCGACACCGCCCCCGGCGTAGGAGGCGGCCCGTGGCGACGCCCCTACGCCCGGTCTCCCTCCCGGCACGCCCGGGTCGTCGTCCCCCTGGTGCCACCCCGCCCGCCTCCCCGTGCGCCAGCGACGCGGCCCGTGTAGGTGATCGAAGCACATGAACTTTTCAATTAGATAATGAATATGAATCGACCATCGTGTCGATGCTCGTTTAGGGTAGGCCATCGTGCCGTTGCTTTATATATTGTTATAAAATTTGTTATGGTTGTCGGCCATCGTGTCGATGCTTTTTTCTGCAGGTTTTGAACCCTTATTGTTTAGGGTAGGTGCTGTCAAAATTTATATTGGACAACTAATTTTTTTTTACTTTCTGCAGTTGAGGCTTTGGAGAGGCGTCGTCGTTGACTCATCGTTTCGCTACGTAGTAAGGTGAGATAACGAGACCTCTCTTTTCATATAATGTTCTTAGGTCGCGCAACCTAGTTAGGCGTCTCCCGTTCGAAAGAGATACGGTTGAAAATAGTGTATTTGTTTGCATATGAACGACCGTATTTGTCTCGAATTGTCCACGTATTCCGGAGTGCCTGATGTGCAGATGGGGTTGGCATTCCATGCTCCACCCTATCCGAGGTAGGAGTTCGCATCACCCCCCCGTTGTTCTCCGGATACACAATCTCCTTAATAGGACGTGTATTTGGAGAACAAACAGGAGGTGTCGTCGAAATTCGGTTTCGGATAGGGGTGGAGCATGGAAGCTTACCCATCTACACATCCTCGGGTGGGATTAGGACATATCTTTACCTATTAGGGCATGCTAGGTATCGCGTAGTTGTATATGATTTCTATAACACATATTGCGTTATGTTAAAGGATGGATAGTCGTGATTGGATGTACACGGGATGGCGGGGAGTAAGCGTGACTATACGAATGAGTTCATTTTACAAGGTCCATGAATTCTTGAAAAAGGCATTTCAATCGGGACAGGGTAGAGCCATGTGCCCATGTGCCGAGTGTGAGAACAAGACATATCAAACACAATTGAAAATGGGTCAACACATTTGCAACAATGGGTTTATGGCTAACTACACCCGTTGGATCTGCCATGGTGAAGCCCATCGAGCTAGGGACGAGGTCGTGAGGCAACGCATCGCAGAATATGATCTCGATGCCGGGTGCGGAGACATGTTAGATGACTTTCATCACGCCCACTTTGATGAAGGACTCCAGCCATGTTGGGGAAGAGCCGCCGCAGCCTACCGCAAAAGCCTATTACGACATGTTGTCTTCGGCACGATAAACCATTTCACGACCATACGCTGATGTTGTCTCAACCGGATGTCGTCGACGACTAATGGCTTTAAAATCTCAACTTGGCATCGGCCGAGACGGTTTTGATAATATGTTGACGGTTTTTGGTAGCCTCGCTTCCGAGTGGTCACAATCTGCCGCGCAACATGTATGAGTCACAAAAGCTCCTTCGTGCACTTAAGATGCCGATACGAGCAGATACATGTCCGTCCAAACGGATGCGTCTTATTCGAGAAAGATAACTCGTAAAAAAATTATTGTCCTAAATGTAATTCCTCCAGATTCATTGAGGTAGATCCTCGGTGATGGTCATAAGAGGCAGCTCAAAATCCCTGTGAAAATCCTACGGTACCTTCCATTCGTACCGAGGATTCAACGCCTTACATGACCGAGGAGACCGCAAAGCAGATGACATGGCACAAAGAAGGCAAACGATACCGTCCCTGAGAATATGGTACATCCAGCCGATGGTGAATCATGGAAGCATTTTGACAGTCAACATCCTGAAGAAGCGTCGAGGATCCTCGTAATGTACGGGTTGCATCGGCGGCGATGGATTCAATCCTTATGGAATGTCATCTCGCCCCATACACTTGTTGGCCAGTTGTTTGTTATCCTCTCAATCTCCCCCCGGCATCATGTTTAAGGCACAAACCATATTCTTGTCGTTGATAATTCCCGGACATCCTGGGACTAAAATGAGTGTGTACATGGAGCCTTTGATCGATGAGTTGCTTGATGCTTGGAATGTTGGGGTATGGACATACGACAGGGCTAGAAAGAGAAACTTCAAAATGAAAGTGTGGTACATGTACTCCATGCATGACCATCCGGCATATGGAATTTTTCCGGTTGGTGTGTTCACTGCGGCGGTTTCCATGCCCGAGTATGCAAGTCGGCTTGTCAAATTCTTTTGGTTGATGAATGGTGGCAAGTACGTTGCTTTTGACAAACACCGACGCTTCCTTACTATGGGTCATCCATTCGTACGGGACAAAAAGAACTTTACAAAAGGTGTGGTGGTTGAAGAACCCCGCCACATATATTGACAAAGCCGAAATTCTTGAGCAATTAAACGCGCTCAAGGAAAAGGTCGGTGGTGGTTTTGAAGGATATGGTGAGGAGCATGCATGGACTCGGATTTCGGGTCCGTGGAGGCTGCCGTATATGATTGACATTCTTCTTCCACATATTTTAGATATGATGCATACTGAAAAGAATGTCGCCGAGGCACTTTGGGTTACAATCATGGACATTCTTGGTAAGACTAAGGACAACGTTAAGGCTAGAGTGGATCAAGCTAGCTTATGCAATAGACCAAAGCTCGACATTCCGTCTCCTAAAGACGGCAAAAGATGGAAAAAGCCTCCAGCCGATTTTGTATTAAAGAGGTACCAAAGAAAGGAAGTATTAGAATGGATGAAAACTTTAATGTTCCCCGATGGGTATGCAGCGAATTTGAGGAGGGGTGTGAACATAAGTACTATGCGAGTCAATGGGATGAAGAGTCATGACTACCACATATGGATTGAACGCCTTCTTCCAGTCATGGTTCGAGGTTATCTTCCCGACCATGTGTGGCTAGTGCTTGCAGAGTTAAGCTATTTTTTTCGCACCCTTTGTGCTAAGGAGTTATCTCGAACCGTGATAGCAGAAATGGAAAAAATGGCTCCCGTGTTGCTTTGTAAGCTGGAGAAGATCTTTCCCCCGGCTTTTTTAATCCGATGGAGCATATGATTTTGCATCTCCCGCATGAGGCACGAATGTGTGGACCTGTGCATGGTCGTTGGTGCTATTCAATTGAGAGACAATTAAAGGTTCTTCGAACCAAATGTAAAAACAAGTGCAAAATTGAAGCCTCCATGGCAGAGGCATATTGTAGTGAAGAGGTGTCAAACTTCACATCAAAATACTATGCTGAGACCCTTCCAAGCGTGCACAATCCACCCCTCGTTACAATGCCAACGAAAATGATTGCAATCTCAGCCTATTCGTAGGGCAACTTGGAAGTGCAAGTGGTGGGACTCCTAAGACCTTGAAACATGAAGAGTTCCGCACTATCATGTTGTATGTGTTGACCAACCTTTCTGAAGTGCAGCCATACTTACAGTAAGTTGATATTGCACTATAGTATTTATAACGTATAGTCACTAATATGCATCTAACTTCTCTCGATTTTCTTTTGTATAGAGAATTTACTCAACAATTCTGGCAGAGAAATAGGGCACCGACTCCTCAAGATGTTGATGCCCTTCTTAAAAAGGGCGCGGGTCGTGGAATGCCGGATTTCATTTCTTGGTTCAAACAAAAGAGCCGAAATGATGCGTCAATGATCGCCGAGCCGAGACAGATAGCAAATGGATGTGAATATAGGGTAATGTCGTACAACGCCTATGACGTAAATGGATATCGCTTTCACACTAAAAGATACGATGAAAGTCGGCCCAATCGGAGGACAACAAATTTCCAAGTTTGTACGAAAGCCGATGATGGGGTCGAGTACTATGGAATAATTGAAGAAATATACGAACTCTCATTCATTGGTCGCAAACCTCTCGAAGCCCGTCGTATTCAAATGTCATTGGTTTGATCCTAACCAAGTACGACGGACACCTAGTATTGGACTAGTTGAAATTCGACAATCATCCGTCTATGCAGGAGACGATGTCTATATTGTGGCTCAACAAGCAACGCAAGTGTATTATCTCTCATACCCGTGCAAAACCGACGAACGTCTTCTAGGATGGGACGTTGTGCACGAGGTATCGCCACACGGTAGACTACCTGTCCCAAATAATGAAGATTACAATATGGACCCTAAAACATATGACGGAGAATTCTTTTCAAGAAGTTGGGTTACAAGGGCGTTTTGAGATAGACCTAACCGGAGCAATGGAAATGGAAGTAGACGAGGATAATGAAAGGGTTGATGTCGAGGATGATGAAAGAGGTGATGACGAGGACATCGGAGATGTAGTTTCCAATCCGAAGGACTTAAAATTACTTGAGAATTTACAATTAGGCATTCATGAGGTCATTCCTCCGCCGTAGCATGTGCCGAATGTGATCTCGACATGTATGATAGTGATGATCAGCGGACGATCCAATTAATCCCGATTGGGATGATTATTTCTAATAAATGTAAGCTACTATTATGTCTTAAATAATATATTTCTTTATATGCATGTTTCTAATTATGTCTTACTTATTTCATATGTGCTAACTGTTTTCCCGACTTTTTAATTGCAGGTGACCAGTACAAAGATGGTGGGTGGTGTGCCGCAGCGACAGGCACGTCCGTTTGGAGGAGACAGATGCCGACTCGGATGTACCACTCGGGTCCACACGAGGCTTGGGTCGGGGAAGGGTGGCCCCAAGGGCAGCGGGAGCAGTCGCTCTAAGTGCACCGGGAGCGGTGGCACTAGGGGCAACGGGAGCGGTGACGGTAAGGCTAAGGGTCGAGTGACTCTCGAGTAGGTCCGTAGCACCACCCCCCGCCACGGGAGGCAGGGCAGGAGGGAGGAGGGGGGCTCGGAGGAGGGGCCGGAGGGGAGGGCAGGAGGGAGAGTCGGAGGAGGGGGGACGGACAAGAGGGTGAGGATGAGGGTGAGGGGGAGGAGGAGCAAGAGGGGGAGCAGGTGGAGCAGCAGCCATACTGTGTGGCCGCGGGGTCCTACGAGACTCCCCGACGGGCCGATACCTTTGTCCACGCGACCGGTTATTCGACCTCGCAATGCCATCGTAAGTAACTTCTAACTACTTCCTTCATTTGATAATGTGAAAATCTTTATTAATATCAAACTAATATTTTTTCATAATCACTTTTTGCAGGAGTTGGAAATTGATCACCTGTGTAGTCATAAACGCAAGGTGAACGCCGTCCTTGGTGCTTTGGTCAGGCCGCACTTCCCAGTGTCAGGTTCACATTGGTGAAAGGTACGAGCCAGCGTGGACTTGGGAGCACTACCGCGTCGCCACCGAGCAAATCGACGCATTCAACAGGTGCTCCGTCAACAAGGTGGATCGAGTGGTGTCGAATTGTGGGTAAGTCTTTCTCGCTTCTACACTTTTCATTCATTCCATTTATTGTACACTTATGCAATAACAACTAAACACATTATGTCTACATGCAGGAATTCTACACTTGTGAGCCGTGGGTACGAGGAGATGGCTAAGGTTGTGGCTAACAACCGATGTCGGAAGCTCGTGAAGGACATGCACTACGAGGCGCAAATTGCAGTGCGTCATTAACTACTATGGCCATATCCTTCGTAAGAAGATAACCAAAGATGCGGCTAGGACCGTGAAGCTCACACGGGAGCAATATTTACGTGTAAATATAGAGTTATCTCCGATTTAATGCATTGTTTCATTTGATTTTTTGACGTCTCTCATTTATCCCGCATAGGTGCCGGCGCCGTGGTGTCGTAATGACGATTTGTGGCCGGGAACGTATAGTGGACAAGTGGTTCTCACCCGAGTGGGAGGAGATGGCATAACGCCGGCCGAGCCCGGCGTGCGTTGATGCCTCGGTCCATCGCACCACCAAGGCAGCCTTAGCAACGAGGAGTACAGAGCTCGATGGGTATGCAGCAGTCATTTATTTGTTTTATCTTATAATTATGCATAAATAGTAATGAACTTGTTATTTTGTTTGCAGTCCCGGTCACATGGAGGCGCCGAGTGTCCCGAGTTCGTGGGCTGGGCTATGGCCCACCGTAGAAAAGGCTACTCGTGCCAGCTACGACCCCGAAACCCTCCTTTCGGCTTACAAGCAACCCCTCCGTCTACTCCCCGTATCACCGCATATACGGAGGTGTGTAAGCAACTCTATGGCCTCGTAGTGGATCCGACCGTCCACCCTATTGATGCCGAGGTGGCCATGAGGGCGGGAGGAGGCAAGAAGCATGGCCGGCTGATCATAGGCGACGGCACCGTGGACACGAGCAGCTTGCTCCACCCTCTCACGTGTATTCGGGCGAGGGACCCAGCCACATCGCCCCGCCTCTATACGTCCACGCTGCACCGTCGCAGATCTCCAAGTGCAGAGACTTGAGGTTATTTCTGCTTCACTAAACAATTATTCAATTTCTAATCACGTATTATAACTGCATTGTAACAGTTTAATGGAAACTTTTGTAGGCTCGAGCTCGCCGAAGAGAGAAGGCAGGCGACAGGAGGAATCGGCGCGACAGACAGGGGGATATGGCCAATTTGTTTGCTTACATTGCCCACATGCAAGCTGAGTTGGCAGCAGGACGACCACCGCCACCGCCTCCAACTATGTCTCATATGTTTCCAGTCACCTCGGTGTAATCAAGAAACATTGGTCAATTTATAATTACTTAGAGACTAAGATAACCTAGGGAATTAGATATTGTAGAAACTTACAATCTTAACTAAAATGAGTATTCTCTGGTTTGCAAACTTTTCTACTTTTTGCGTAACCTATCGGCGCATCGAATGCCTCGGTGAACATGTCACCTACGTTGCTCCCGCAGCAGCTTGTCTCGCACAAGTGCCGCCGTTCGAGCCCTCACCCTTTCGGCCCATCGTCGCTCGAGCCACCACCTTTCGACCCACATCCGTGAAATCATGGTTTGTTGTACTCGCGGACGGCCTATGAATGTTATATGTGTTGTTTGTGACGATATTTGTGATGTTGTGAGACAAACGGATGATATGTGTTTTATTTGCGATATATGTGTTGTGCGATGATATGTGCGATGAATTGATGATGATGTGATATATTTCTACTGTGTTTGATATATGTTCTATTTGAAATGTTAAATGAGGTATCCGGCTAAAAAACAGAAAAAATATGGATGTAGATGGTTGTTTTGCCGTGTGCCGCAGGCCCGGCACACGGCAAAGTGACCATACCTGGAATTATATTGTCGCTTTGCCGTGTGCCGCAAGCGGCACACGGTAAGCGACCAGCCTGCCGTGTGCTACGTCCCCGAGCACACGGCAAACACATAAGTCTTCGCCGTGTGCCGCGCCACTAGCACACGGCAAAGGGCCGAGTCTTCCGCCGTGTGCCACGCAGTCGGGCACACGGCAAAGGACCAGAGTAATTCGCCGTGTGCTGTGCGCTTCGCACACGGCGAAGGTGACGTGACGGCACTGTTACCTTTGCCGTGTGCTGAATGTGGCACACGGCAAAGTCTTCGCCGTGAGCCCGTGCTGTGGCACACGGCGAAGGCTGATTTGCCGCCTAAGCCATTCGCCGCCGAGCCTTCGCCGTAGGGCCACCGACGGCAAAACTATTTGCCGTGTGTTTAGGTACTTTCGCCGTGTGCCCGCGGCACACCTGCAACTTGCTGGATTCCGGTAGTGA
>JAUNZO010001399.1:0-13311 GCA_031894775.1 Chloris gayana | reverse complement strand
TGTGACAGACCCGCCTCACGGAGAGGCGTTTCCGTCTCCGGGATCATCATGGGTGGCATCACACGCTGTGGTGCCCGATATTACAACATACAAACATAAGCATAGCACAATGAATATAAGTACAAGTCTTACATTCATCCCAAGTACAAACGTACATCGAGTCTCATAAGCATCGAAGCTAATAAGTTTGGAAAATAACTAAACAGCGGAAGCATTAAGATACAATCGCTCTCTCGGCGATACATCACGGGCATCCGGCAGAGGCGGATGTTCTTGCCCTAGAACACCTTACCGGCACATCATCAACACTATTCCTCCGGACCGCACCACTCCCAAGTGTAGTGGCCGTCATCCGGAGTCCGATCTGCGCGGACGTCATCTCCGGTGTCGAAGTCCCGTCCGACGGGGTCCTCTCGAAAACCACATAGAGCAAAGCCCCGAGCAACTAGAGCTCAGCAAGACCGACCCGTCAAAGTGGCCATCTACAACCGACTCCTAGACATGCAAAGGCCGGGGGTAGGATAAAATTAAGCACTAAGCTGGCCTACAAGTGAATCCTTACTTTCAACTTTTAGCAGCTTTAATTAAGTTGCAAGAAAGAAATAAATTTAATTTGCACTAAGCTACTGCATTACATGTTTCCAAACAAGTAATTAAGCAATACAGCAAATTAATCATAATAATCATCATCAATGTTTCTCTTCTTACTACGTTCCGGTCGAAGGGACAAGTGGTACTCGTTCATCGTGAGGGGCAGCGATTCGAATCGATTTACATCCTGCAGGAGAAACCCGATTGCACGTCACATACGCGCTTCCCGAAGCCGCATAAGACAACCTTTCGCTTCGGTCACCACTCAGCCGACTCAAATCCACCTCCTACGAGCAAGGGTCCCTCAACGCGAAGCCGTCCCGGACGTCAACCGTGAGCGGATGGCTCCATTCCCGCACTCTCCTGGCCTCCACCTGGAGATGGGTATTGTCCGACCTTGCAGCTCCCGTCGCTACATCGGTTCATCGGGCCCATAAACACCGAGCATGCAAACAAGTACATTCAAACTTATCCACATGGGCCGAACACGACGCGGTCCTTGTGTGCACGGACGGGGCTACAACCTTGAAGACTCTTTCGATCCTTCACTTTCCACTTAGTTGCCCGTCCGGCCTCCAATTTTTTCCATTCTCTTCTCATTACTTAGCATCGTGTCAAAAAGGGGTGATTGTCCTATCTACGAGTGGTCTCCGTACCACTCGACGGATCGTCGCCCTAATTAAACAAGCATCTAGCGTAGGGTGATCGAACCAGGATAAATAGGGTCCTACCGCATGCTAGGGCTTTCATCACAACTCCTGTAGACCTAATGCACAATACGAGACCTACAAGCATAGTGATAAAAATAAAATACTTAAATTAAAAGGTTGTGCACCGGGGCTTGCCTTGAGCTTGGCCTGGGTCAACAATAGCAGCAGCCTCGGCTCCTCCTCGCCGGTTACCGCGTTCACCACCGCAGACTACATGATGCAAAGGTGATGTGTAAATTTTGATGAAAACATGATATAGAATATCTTACGGAATACGTGCGGATTTCATCAACTACATGTAATTTATGAGTATAAATTAACTTGGTGTCCAGCGAGGCGAAATGATTTAATTGCGAATAACCAATTTAATTTACTTCATCAACTCCCATGAAGCATTTAAATCATCATCACATGTGCAAGAAAGTAATTCATTAATCCTAGCAAAAGCTAGGTAAAATAGCAATTAAATTGCCTCTGGTCCTTAAGCACATGGTATGGATAATAATTAAACCAATCTTCATAATTTGAGACAATCCAATAATTAATTAAGCCATATTCTTGAATCTCCAAAAAGGAAATTAACTCAATTAATTTGCCTCTGGTAATGTAAATCCAATTGCACCATTAAATAGTACTCGTCTCAAGGATTCCAACAAATTTTGGTTTGCAATTTTTCGAGATCTAGAGCTCTAGATATGAATTTTTGAAGTTTGTATGAATTTCTAGCATTTTATTTAAATCCCAGGAAAAGAAAAAGGATTTAAATGGCACATGGGCCGACTTGGTTGAGGTGGCCCAGGGCGCACGCGGCCCAGTAGCTCAGGGCGGCCCAGCGTGACGTGCGACCAGAGGAGGTCGAGCTCGGCCATGGCCGGAGGCTCGCCGGAGGCGGCGGCGGCACGCCGGAACGGGGCCATATGACCACGAAAAATTGAGAGAAAAATACCAGCACGCTCATAACCTCGACGCGCATCCATCCGAGAGGGTCCCGAGACCAGGTGCTCACCGGAATATGGCCGGCGACGAAGCACGCGCGAGCCCGGGGTATGACGACGTTCGGCGAGGCCGTGCGCTTCGTAGCCCTCCACCAAATCGAGTGCCGTTTGTTCCTAGAGCTTCAGTGCAGCGAGTAGAAGACCGGCATCAAGTTGTTTGTCGATGAAGACGGCCGGAAGTGGGTCGGCGTCGGAGGCCTCACGGTGGTCATCGGAGATGGCTGGGGAGCAAGGGTCCTCCCGTCACCTCATGGGAAAAACCAATGGAAAAATTATTTCAGAGGGTTTCGCAACGTGTGGTGCATCCATACAAGC
Organism: Chloris gayana; assembly: GCA_031894775.1. Classification (NCBI taxonomy): domain Eukaryota; kingdom Viridiplantae; phylum Streptophyta; class Magnoliopsida; order Poales; family Poaceae; genus Chloris; species Chloris gayana. The sequence goes on along the minus strand of JAUNZO010001399.1, from coordinate 10,700 downwards.
AAGAAGTATCAGCCAAGGCTCACCATGGCAGGAGCAATTGCGGCCGGCGTCAATGGCGACCAACACAAATGTTACCGCTGAACCTCCTCAAATCCTTGTTGGTCACGTAGGGGATTGGGAAGTGGTTCCTTCCAGCAACTAAAGGAGGTCCTTACGCATGTTTTGGTGGGAGGGATTGAGCTGGGAGGCAGCGAGCTGGTTGGGCCATGAGGGAGAAGAGGTGACGGCCATGGTGGTTGCCCAACAGAGGGAGAGAGAAGCAGGGAGAGAAAGAAGCCGGGCATGTCTGCCTATGAGGCACCCTGGTTGACTGGCAAGCGGGCCCCATGGCGAATATTCTGAAGCATTTTTCTTTTTCGAAAGATTTTCCACATGTGGTTTCTCTCTGAAAAGAAAATGTCAAAACAAATACTTCTTGAGCTCAAAACTGAGATATGAAAAATCCTATGGGTAGAGGAACTCAAGAAAGTGACATGCACGAAGAGTTTACTCAAAAACGCCTTCCGGATTAATTCTAAAAATTTAGAGAAAGTACTTAAAAGTTAAGTTTCTCTGATTTATTTGAGGTATCAAACCTTGATGAAATCCAGTGGGGTTTTATCCTAGATTTTTTTTTTGACATGCCCTACAACATATATTTTTGGTTGACCTTACTTATATTGTAGAAATGTGAGTTGCAGTTCAATTCAAAGTGTATTTGAATTTATTTACAGCGCAAACCATATTGCATGTCAATAAAAATTCTTGGAGGGGTTCATCCGGACCTGAGGTTAGTTTTAAAAATACTAACTTTGCAAAAATGTGACATGGAGTGTCACAGCCCTCCCCTTATGGAAATCTCGTCCCGAGATTAAGTTCAAGTAAGGAGGAGGTGGGTTACGTACCTCTAGGTTGGAGCTGGAATTTCGGGTAGTGGGTGCGAAGAAAATCTTCGGACTCCCACGTAACCTCCCTTGCGGAGTGGTGACTCCACCGAACCTTGAAAAACTTTTGAGTGCCATGTCGGGTAACTCTTTCCTTCGTATCGACAATCTTGATCGGCCGCTCGTAGTATGACAAATCGGGCTGCAATGGTACCACTTCATCCAACACTCGATCAACGGGTGCTTTGAGACACTTCTTCGGTTGCGAGACATGGAAGACGTCATGCACACCGGCGAGAGTGTCGAGCGATTCCAGCTTGTAAGCAACCATGACACATCCGGCCACAACGGGGTAGGGTCCGATGTAGCGGGGTGAAAGCTTGCCTCTCACGCCAAACCTTTGTACACCCTTAGTCGGCGAGACTCGAAGGTATACAAGGTCACCCACTTTGAACTCAAGCGGTCGGCGTCTTTTATCCGCATAGCTCTTTTGTCTTGATTTCACTGCCTTGAGGTTTGCTTGTATTTCCAACACTCGCTCCTCGGCTTGTTGCACAAGTTCTCGGCCCAAGGATGGTTCTCTCTCCGGACTCGGACCAGCTGAGTGGAGTACGGCATCGACGATCATAGAGAGCCTCAAATGGTGCCATCTTAATGCTCTCTTGGTAACTATTGTTGTAAGCAAACTCGCCAAGGGTAAGCATTCATCCCATTTCTTGTCATGATCTAGAACATATGCTCTCAACATGTCTTCCAATATTTGGTTTACTCTCTCTGTTTGCCCGTCGGTCTCGTGGGTGGTAAGTCGAGCTTCGAATCAATTTCGTTCCTAGGGAAGCATGAAGTTGCTCCCGAAACGTCCCACAAGCCGTGTTCCTCGATCGGAAATGATTGTCCTCGGTACACCATGCAAACACAAGATCCGTTCAATGTACAAGCTGGGCATATTTGGGCATCCTATAGCAAGTCCTCACCGGTATGAAATGTGCCACCTTTGTCAAGCGGTCGACAATTACCCAAATAGAATCAAACTTCCGAACTGTGGAGGGCAAGCCAACAATGAAATCCATGCTAATATCATCCCACTTCCATGCTCGGGACACCGAGTGGCTGCAACGGTCCGGCGGGTCTCAAATGATCAGCCTTGACACGACGACAAGTGTCACATTCAGCGACGTAGTGAGCAATCTCTCTTTTCATCCTGGTCCACCAATACCTCGTCCTAAGATCATGGTACATTTTATTGCTGCCGGGATGCATAGCATACTTGGCTAGGTGAGCCTCATCCAATATCTTCTTACGTAGCTCGAGAACTTTCGGCACCACAATGCGGTCCTTGAACCATACGACTCCCGCATCGTCCTCACGGAAACATGCCACTTGCTTATCTCCCTCTTTTATCCTTCTCCTAAGGTGAGCAATGCAAGTATTCGCTTTCGCGCTTCTACCACTTCTTCTCGCAAGGTGGGTATCAAAGCCAAGTTGTAGAGTGACCCGCGGGGTACAACTCTGGATGTAGTGCCCATCCTTGACTGATCGAGTGGCCTCGAAGGAGGTTGCAATGTGCCTTCCTGCTGAGTGCATCCGCCACGACATTTGCTTTTCCAGGGTGGTAGTGCACTTCCAACTCATAGTCCTTAATCAATTCCAACCAACGGCGCTGCCTCATGTTCAAATCATCCTGAGTGAAAATGTACTTCAAGCTCTTGTGATCGGTGTAGATGCGAACGAGATTGCCCAACAAATAATGTCTCCACACCTTCGGAGCGAGTACCACTGCTGCTAACTCAAGATCGTGAGTAGGATAATTCTGCTCGTGCTTCCTGAGCTGTCCGGAAGTGTAAGCAACTACTCGGCCTTCCTGCATGAGAACTCCACCCAAACCTCTGCCCGATGCGTCACGAGAAAACATCAAAGGGCTTCTCAAGGTTTGGCTGTGCTAGCACTGGGCGAGATGTCAACAATTTCTTCAAACTCTCAAAGGCTTCTCGACAAGCCGACTCCACTCAAACTTCTTTTCCTTCTTCGAAGCTCGGTCATAGGTTTGGCAATCTTGGAGAAGTTCGGGATGAACCTCCGATAATAGCTCGCCAAGCCTAGGAAGCTGCGAATCCGTGGTACCGATTTCGGAGCTTTCCAATTAAGCACGTCCTGCACTTTGCTTGGATCAACGGATATGCCCTCCTCGGAAATGATGTGACCCAAGAATGGAACTTTCTTAAGCCGAATTCGCACTTGCTAAAATTCGCGTACAGCTGGTGATCTCTCAATCTTTGGACAACAATGCGAAGATGTTCGGCATGCTCTTCCTCGGACTTGGAATACACCAGGATGTCATCAATGAAGACCACCACAAACTTATCAAGCTCGGGCATGAACACCGAATTCATAAGGTACATGAAGTGTGCCGGTGCATTTGTCAACCCAAAAGACATCACCAAATACTCATACGGACCATACCGTGTAGAGAAGGCTGTCTTAGGCACATCTTCACGCCCGATCTTGATCCGGTGATATCCTGAGCGCAAATCAATCTTTGAGAATACCTTGGCTCCCATCAAGCGATCAAACAAAATATCAATGCAAGGCAAGGGATACTTGTTCTTGATAGTGACTGCATTGAGAGGTCGGTAATCTACACATAAGCGCAATGATTTGTCCTTCTTCTTGACAAATAGAGCCGGACAGACCCCAAGGTGAGGAACTAGGTCTAATGTAACCTTTGTCTAACAGTTCCTTCAACTGCTCCTTCACTAACAGTTCCTTCAATTGCTCCTTCAACTCTGCTAATTCCTTGGGTGCCATTTTGTACGGTCTCTTTGAGATAGGAGCCGTGCACTGGCTGCAACTCAATCTTGAACTCAATATCCCTGTCCGGAGGCATTCCGGGAAGATCCTCGGGGAACACATTAGGGAATTCCCGGACAATTGGAATATCACTTAAGCCCTCAATAATAACTTGATGCATCGATGGAGTACAATTCTTAGGGTAGGAAAGCTTTAAGCTGTCTGGACCGTGCGAGAGGAGAATTAAGATTCATCGTGAAAGCATCAATGTCAAGCACGACCCGATGATACTTCATCCGGAACATTCCTAAAATTATGTCGATGTTACTGCCTTCCAGTTCCATACAACTTATCGGGTATGTCTTCGCATTTAAGGATAAGCTGAACACCTTTGACTTGGTATTGTGCGTGAGTCCGCCTATTTGCTGACCTAATAACATACTCGTGACCTCATAACACTCCGTTGAAGCCCACATCTCTCAACAAAAGGTGTACCGATGAAGTTATGTGAAGCCCGGAGTCAAATAACACAAGTGCTCGAATGATCTCGAACGAGAAAACATACCAACCATCACGAGTGCACCATCCGGAATCTCCTCCATGGACATGTAGTTCACACGCCACTGTCTTCGCTAGGGCCCTGCTGTTGTTCCCGTGCTGTCGTGGTTAGGGGCATTACCCCTCTGCCGATAGGGGCAATCCCTAACGAAGTGTCCGGACAGCCACAACCGTAGCAAGGAGCTCCGGGTGGTGGTGGATGGTTCCTTGCAGCATTTTGAGCAGGGCGAGATGCTCTGGAGCACGCTGTCCCGTCTCGCTGCTGCTGCTGTGGGGGCCTCTCGTGGGGGTGCCGACGCGCGCGGCGCCACCATAGGCCGAGAGCGGTAGCGCTGTCCGGAAGGGTCGGTGTAGATCATGCGGTACTTAGCCGGGGCGGGTTGGATGGCCCCGTAGCACTCGCGGATCTCTTCTTCTCCGCTTGGACCCTGCGGTAGCCCTCCTCGACGAGGATGGCGTTGTTCACGAACTCCGAGAAAGTACCCCCCATGTTGAGGGTAAGGCGGTCCTGCAACTCGGCGCCGAGTCCCTCCATGAAGCGGTCCTTGCGCTTCGATCCGTGTCCACCAGCTCGGGGGCATAGAGCGCCGGCCGGTTGAACTGCTGAGTGTACTCATGTACACTACGGCCTTCCTGGGTGAGAGCCATGAACTCCCTTGCCTTCCGACGCATCACACCCGCAGGTATGAAGTGAGCGCGGAAGACCCTCTCGAAGTCCTCCCGGGTGGTCCGTGTGCCGGCGGCCGAGTGGCCGGTGGGTAGCCCACCAAGCACTAGCGGCGCCCTCCAGCTGCTGCGCAGCAAAGAGCGTCTTCTGCACGTCGGTGCGGTGGAGCAGTCCAAACTTGGACTCGGTGAGGCGGATGAAGTCCTCCGCCCTCATCGGCTCGCCGGAGCCGTCATACTCGGGGGCTGAGTGCCCAGGAACTCCTGATACGAGGCTTCCCTCGGCGCCGCATCGCGGTTCCGGCGCCCGCGGTTGCTGTCTCCTGCGGGTGCCTGCTGACGTAATTCCCGCAAAAACTCATTCTGCTGCTGCTGGTTGTCCCGCATCGCTGCGAGAAACCGAGCCATCATGTCCATGGGATTGGGGACAGGTGGTGGCGGCGGCGATGGTGCGTTATTCCTAGCATCCTCGGCCGAGCTCTCGGGCCTATGACCACCAAGATCATTGGTGTTGCGGGTCTTCACCATTCTGTTATGCAAAAATTTGTGAAACCCGTTAATCAATTGATCATAGAAGAAAAATCGACTTGGGAAAAAAAAATTGAGCATAAGTAGCAACAATTTCATGACAGTGCGATTGTAGGTTGAGCATCATAAAGCAAACTATCTTGGCGAGGGAAACAAATGACCAGCAACATATCCGACCCTAATTCATATTCTGCACCGGGCTGTCTTTCCGATACAGTCAACAAAACCATGGATTTCGTCCTGGAAATCAATAGAATTGGTCCTTCGAATGAATACCAAAGTTTCGGTATAAAATCTAAGCTTTCCAAAAAGTTCTCATTCAACCCCATACGATGGACGAGCTGAAAGTTATGACCAAAACACGACGGACTGTCAATTCTGAAGACAGCAGATGTGTCGCCTTGTTCAGTTCGACAACACTGGTGTTTCGACCTATAAAATATTTGAATTGGATTTCCTAAATCGTACCAAAGTTTCATCTCTGGGTTTTATCTTTCCAACAAGTACTTGTACGCTCTCATCCGATAAACGAGCTGAACGTTATGGCCAAAACAAAACCGACAGTCGGTTCTGTAAACAGCAACCGTGCGTTGTGGTTCAGTCGGACGGGACTGACAATTCGACGCCCAAAACAGCAGAAATAAATCTCCAAATGATACCAAAGTCGTATCTCGAGTTTATGTCTTTCCAGAAAGTACTCATTCAGCTCATTCCGATCTACGGACTGAAAGTTATGAGCAATATCGTCAGACTGTGTTTTTCCGAAACAGCAGTCTGTTCGATGTAACAACCTGACCTTCGAACAAGATAGGATCCAAATTGGTTCTACAAAAGAATACCAAAGTCATAGCTCGTGTTTCAACCTTTCCAACAAGTACAATATCACCCGCATCCAGTGCGCGAGCACAAAGATATGGTCAAAACGGTATGGACATACGATTCTGAAAACCCAGCTGAGGTAGTTTCAGATCAGAGGGAGAAATCTGAGATTTTTGACCCTGCAACCTCAAAACCAGTCTTTCCTCAGACTACCAAACTTGTAGCTCGTGATTCAAGCTTTCCAGAAACTGCTCATTTGCCTTATTCCGACAATCGAGCTGGGAGTTATGGGAAAAATCAACCAGGTTGTCGTTACGAAAAACAGAAACTGCACCTCTGAACAAGGCAGAGCATAACTCCCTCTCTCTGGATCCAAACATCACAAAACTACGTCCAAAACTTGTTGACTCCTTAAGGTTTCCAGAACATTTAAAATCACTCAAATCCAAGATTCGAGCAGAAAGTTATGAATTTTCTTAGCTTAGCTTGTTTCTGAAATTTCTGAGGTTATAAAATTCAGACTTTTAGGATTGCCATTTTTATCATGAATGCACCTCATTCATCCTATACGTCCTTACCACGAAAGAAACAAATAATTATACCGTCTCAACGGTGTACGAATTTCGGGGTGGCGACCCGCACTCAATCACGTAAGTCAGTCTATATTATCGACTCACACCTACTAGCGTTGTTATGTACCTGCAGAAGATTCATTTCAGAAACAGTACATCAAATTCAAAAGAAACTACAAAAATAAGCACAGTTCTACAAGTAACGATCCATAGAAAGGATCGTCCCGTGGTAAGCCACGAGCCAACATTGTCCCGTATTCTCCGTCCGCGGGCACGGACCGCTAATTTAAATGCAGACATACCCGAGCCACAACCGTAGGTGCAAGTAATTAAACAATCATAACCCAGGGTTAGCATTGCCACTGTTACAACTAATATAGTCCTTACGGGCACGTCCTCACACGATAACGTCCTAGTTTTCGAAAATAGGCTGCTTAAGGTATTGTAATATCCCCATGACGGCTCCGATACCACGCTGTGACGGACCCGCCTCACGGAGAGGCGTTTCCGTCTCCGGGATCATCATGGGTGGCATCACACGCTGTGGTGCCCGATATTACAACATACAAACATAAGCATAGCACAATGAATATAAGTACAAGTCTTACATTCATCCCAAGTACAAACGTACATCGAGTCTCATAAGCATCGAAGCTAATAAGTTTGGAAAATAACTAAACAGCGGAAGCATTAAGATACAATCGCTCTCTCGGCGATACATCACGGGCATCCGGCAGAGGCAGATGTTCTTGCCCTAGAACACCTTACCGGCACATCATCAACACTATTCCTCCGGACCGCACCACTCCCAAGTGTAGTGGCCGTCATCCGGAGTCCGATCTGCCGCGACGTCATCTCCGGCGTCGAAGTCCTGTCCGACGGGGTCCTCTCGAAAACCACATAGAGCAAAGCCCCGAGCAACTAGAGCTCAGCAAGACCGACCCGTCAAAGTGGCCATCTACAGCCGACTCCTAGACATGCAAAGGCCGGGGGTAGGATAAAATTAAGCACTAAGCTGGCCTACAAGTGAATCCTTACTTTCAACTTTTAGCAGTTTAATTAAGTTGCAAGAAAGAAATAAATTTAATTTGCACTAAGCTACCTGCATTACATGTTTCCAAACAAGTAATTAAGCAATACAACAAATTAATCATAATAATCATCATCAATGTTTCTCTTCTTACTACGTTCCGGTCGAAGGGACAAATGGTACTCGTTCATCGTGAGGGGCAGCGATTCGAATCGATTTACATCCTGCGAGAGAAACCCGATTGCACGTCACATACGCGCTTCCCGAAGCCGCATAAGACAACCTTTCGCTTCGGTCACCACTCAGCCGACTCAAATCCACCTCCTACGAGCAAGGGTCCCTCAACGCGAGCCGTCCCGGACGTCAACCGTGAGCGGATGGCTCCATTCCCGCACTCTCCCGGCCTCCACCTGGAGATGGGTATTGTCCGACCTTGCAGCTCCCGTCGCTACATCGGTTCATCGGGCCCATAAACACCGAGCATGCAAACGAGTACATTCAAACTTATCCACATGGGCCGAACACGACGCGGTCCTTGTGTGCACGTGACGGGGCTACAACCTTGAAGACTCTTTCAGTCCTTCACTTTCCACCTAGTTGCCCGTCCGGCCTCCAATTTTTTCCATTCTCTTCTCATTACTTAGCATCGTGTCAAAAAGGGGTGATTGTCCTATCTACGAGTGGTCTCCGTACCACTCGACGGATCGTCGCCCTAATTAAACAAGCATCTAGCGTAGGGTGATCGAACCAGGATAAATAGGGTCCTACCGCATGCTAGGGCTTTCATCACAACTCCTGTAGACCTAATGCACAATACGGACCTACAAGCATAGTGATAAAAATAAAATACTTAAATTAAAAGGTTGTGCACCGGGGCTTGCCTTGAGCTTGGCCTGGGTCAACAATAGCAGCAGCCTCCGGCTCCTCCTCGCCGGTTACCGCGTTCACCACCGCAGACTACATGATGCAAAGGTGATGTGTAAATTTTGATGAAAACATGATATAGAATATCTTACGGAATACGTACGGATTTCATCAACTACATGTAATTTATGAGTATAAATTAACTTGGTGTCCAGCGAGGCGAAATGATTTAATTGCGAATAACCAATTTAATTTACTTCATCAACTCCCATGAAGCATTTAAATCATCATCACATGTGCAAGAAAGTAATTCATTAATCCTAGCAAAAGCTAGGTAAAATAGCAATTAAATTGCCTCTGGTCCTTAAGCACATGGTATGGATAATAATTAAACCAATCTTCATAATTTGAGACAATCCAATAATTAATTAAGCCATATTCTTGAATCTCCAAAAAGGAAATTAACTCAATTAATTTGCCTCTGGTAATGTAAATCCAATTGCACCATTAAATAGTACTCGTATCAAGGATTCCAACAAATTTTGGTTTGCAATTTTTCGAGATCTAGAGCTCTAGATATGAATTTTTGAAGTTTGTATGAATTTCTAGCATTTTATTTAAATCCCAGGAAAAGAAAAAGGATTTAAATGGCACATGGGCCGACTTGGTTGAGGTGGCCCAGGGCGCACGCGGCCCAGTAGCTCAGGGCGGCCCAGCGTGACGTGCGACCAGAGGAGGTCGAGCTCGGCCATGGCCGGAGGCTCGCCGGAGGCGGCGGCGGCACGCCGGAACGGGGCCATATGACCACGAAAAATTGAGAGAAAAATACCAGCACGCTCATAACCTCGACGCGCATCCATCCGAGAGGGTCCCGAGACCAGGTGCTCACCGGAATATGGCCGGCGACGAAGCACGCGCGAGCCCGGGGTATGACGACGTTCGGCGAGGCCGTGCGCTTCGTAGCCCTCCACCAAATCGAGTGCCGTTTGTTCCTAGAGCTTCAGTGCAGCGAGTAGAAGACCGGCATCAAGTTGTTTGTCGATGAAGACGGCCGGAAGTGGGTCGGCGTCGGAGGCCTCACGGTGGTCATCGGAGATGGCTGGGGAGCAAGGGTCCTCCCGTCACCTCATGGGAAAAACCAATGGAAAAATTATTTCAGAGGGTTTCGCAACGTGTGGTGCATCCATACAAGCAAGAAGTATCAGCCAAGGCTCACCATGGCAGGAGCAATTGCGGCCGGCGTCAATGGCGACCAACACAAATGTTACCGCTGAACCTCCTCAAATCCTTGTTGGTCACGTAGGGGATTGGGAAGTGGTTCCTTCCAGCAACTAAAGGAGGTCCTTACGCATGTTTTGGTGGGAGGGATTGAGCTGGGAGGCAGCGAGCTGGTTGGGCCATGAGGGAGAAGAGGTGACGGCCATGGTGGTTGCCCAACAGAGGGAGAGAGAAGCAGGGAGAGAAAGAAGCCGGGCATGTCTGCCTATGAGGCACCCTGGTTGACTGGCAAGCGGGCCCCATGGCGAATATTCTGAAGCATTTTTCTTTTTCGAAAGATTTTCCACATGTGGTTTCTCTCTGAAAAGAAAATGTCAAAACAAATACTTCTTGAGCTCAAAACTGAGATATGAAAAATCCTATGGGTAGAGGAACTCAAGAAAGTGACATGCACGAAGAGTTTACTCAAAAACGCCTTCCGGATTAATTCTAAAAATTTAGAGAAAGTGCTTAAAAGTTAAGTTTCTCTGATTTATTTGAGGTATCAAACCTTGATGAAATCCAGTGGGGTTTTATCCTAGATTTTTTTTTTGACATGCCCTACAACATATATTTTTGGTTGACCTTACTTATATTGTAGAAATGTGAGTTGCAGTTCAATTCAAAGTGTATTTGAATTTATTTACAGCGCAAACCATATTGCATGTCAATAAAAATTCTTGGAGGGGTTCATCCGGACCTGAGGTTAGTTTTAAAAATACTAACTTTGCAAAAATGTGACATGGAGTGTCACAG
>JAUNZO010001398.1:0-10284 GCA_031894775.1 Chloris gayana | reverse complement strand
TGCGAGACGCAGCATTGCATGTCACCATGGCTGCTGTAACGGCTGCTCCCTTCATGTCCATGAAGAGGTCTATACTGGCAAAGGTTAGAGAACTGTCCTGTAGTACTAGAAACAAACGTGCAACGGCGCGTGAGTTTTCTAGTAGAGCATTATGGCAAAAGCTGTAGAGTGATTGCCTCTTGTCAATATTTTAATACATCTTGTAATGTTGATTAAAATATCCATAAAAGAGAGAATATAAAATAGAAGGGGTCTCATGATTTATATATACATCACTAAGTCCACATTTGAATTGCATAATTTTTATTGATTTCTTCTATTGAAGTAAACTATTTATGGAATCTCCAGTATACTTTCTATGAAATTCCTACATTCAGAATGGTGTTGTATGAGAATTTTCTCTGAATTATTATGCAATATAGTTGGATTTAGCTTCAATAATAGTATGTTGGTATTTTCTAACTACTATGCATGCCTCTGTAATAACAATTGGTGTTGCACACATTAAACAATTAAAATTTAATGTAAGTTACAAGTTAGTTTGTGTCCGGATTATGACACCCCATGTCATGAAAACACATGTGAACCCTGCCACTACCCTGATTACTGAAGTTAAAACATAATTAATTGAGTAAGCACATGAAATAATGAACTAGGGTGTTTGAAAATTTTAAAATTTAAATTTAGTTTAAATTCAACTATTTAAAACTCAATGATCCTAAACAAAAGTATGCTAGTATTTTGCAGATCCTTGTAGAGTAGATCAAAACATGATTTTAGGACATTTTTTTCTTAATTTTTCCGTGGCCGAAATCCCTAGAACAATTATCTGAAGGCAGAAAAACATATTTAATCTCTGAATTTTTATAAATTTTTAGAGGCCGAATCTAAATAAAATTTCTATATAAAAGTTGTCCCAAATTTGATTCTATACCACCATAAAAATTGGCAACCCCAACAAAAATCAGGTTGACTTGTTCTTGACTGCAACAGTACCAGTGGCAGAATTTTCAACTTTGTGGGACCCACCGTTTCTCTCCTCTTTGTTTCCTTCTCTCCTAAGCCTCCCACCGGTTGTACAGACCAGGGGCTTCACCTGCAATTCATGGTCTCCTCCCCTCATCCTCTCTTTGGTCAAGAGCCCAAGTCTTCATCTTCATCTTCTTCCTCTTTTCTTCTCTCCAAACCCAACCACCATGGCTACTCACCTTCAAACTCCATTGCCATGGTTCACCTTGGCATGAGTATGAGTAGCAAAAGGCTACACTTGGACTCCCTCCCACCTTTGCTTGGTGTGTTCTGGTTGATCCTCAAGCTCTCCCTTAGGTTTGGCATGAACACTACTTTTAGTTTCACCATCGATTTTTACTTCTTCGGTGAGCTCTTGCTTGAACTTAAGCTCATCATGGTTGTATCATTTCCTGATCCATCTTTTGCAACAATCTCTTATGCTCAAATCACAGCCATATGCTAGGGAAATAGAAGATCCAAAGCTACACATGAGCTCTGATTTTGTTTTTACTGTTCACACACCCTAAATCTAGAAAATGATAAATCTGTTAGTACTTTAAACAAATTCATATCTCCCAAAATAAAAATGAGAAAAATGCAAACTAAAATGTTTCGGAATACTTGAAACAGGAACTTTGCAATGGTCAAATTGTTTACCTAGGTTTCTGTGCAACAAATTGGAGTTTCATGTAAAAAGAAATGCTATCTACTTAAGCCTTTAAAAATGTAAATTTAATTCTTGCAATGTGTAAAATTTATGAAAATTGACATGAGCACTTTCCATAACATATTGGACCCTCTGGTACATTCCTTTTGTGCATTCATACATGTTTTCATCATATTTATCATTATATGCTTATATAGCACATATTTGCTTATAAATGTTTAATTAGGAAAAATGCATACAAAAATATCATATTATTTGTTTCTGGTGCTCCTCATGAGCAAATCATTTTTTTGCCATAGAATTTATGTTTAGGAGTGCCTTGTAGAACTAGTTGCTTAATTTGAAAGTTGCCATTCCATATTGCCATAATATGTCATCTTGCCATATTACATATTTTCATGCATGAAAAGGCCTATACTTAGTGCATAAATGTTACTATGCTTATTTATGATCCTTTTGTGCATCTTCACAACAATCATGTATAAAATTGGTTGGTTGCACCTTTTACTTCATTTAGGCTTATTAAGTAATATGATGGCGTCAAATATTGTGATATGATTCTATATGCTTAAGTCATGTAAATCCTTACTTTCTATGCATGCAGTTATCAATCATGATGTGGCGCCCCGCTCTCGGGACTACATCTGTGTATATGTACCAATCCCTGGAACAGTAGTTGGTACACATGCAGATGATACAAATCCGATACAACGACCTTTATTGATTCCTCAAAGGGAAGTAGCTAGGGGATACATGGTCCGGATTACATTGAAGAGGCGGTTAAGCCAACCTCACATAAAAGAAAACACACTGGAAAGCATCATAAACTCCACAGGCAATATCGAGCAAAGGACGCGACCTACTCCTCATCCTCGTGGCATTCTCCATCTTCGTATGAACAAATAAGCAACGGGTGAGTACATAAGTTACTCAACAAGCTCTACCACTAGCAAGGGATATTATTTATGCAATCTGGTTGTGGTCAAGGTAGGGTCGAGTTTTAGCGAGAAGGCGCGGATGCAGGGCTTACTACGAAGCAAAGAGGTCCTTGAAGAGGAAAGCAATTTTATAATTTTAGTTGATCGGACCTGGGGGAGATATTCATCAATCCCGACAGTTCCTATTCTTTTTAGATGAGCCTTCTGATCGAAGGTCATAACAGCTCTGCACACCGGGCCAACACCATTTCCAAATTACACGGGCACAAGGCTGCCCACTCACACATCAAGGTATTAATATTTATGGCTAATCAGCGAGAGCCCAAGGTTTGGCGTGTCAATATACCGTGACAACGGGCATCCGGATAGTTTTATACACTCTGCAGAGGTTCATATCTATGGTGATCTCGTGAAAGATGGTCATAGTGTTCTTAATGATGCGTATGTCGTGTATTTGGGTTTCTCCTGCATGATGTAAATCGATATATATCGCCGTCCCTCGCGGTGATGAGTACCACTTGTCTCAAACAGATCACGTCGTAGTAATAGAAACAAACGTGCAACGGTGCGTGAGTTTTCTAGTAGAGCATTACGGCAAAAACTGGCAATATTTTAATACATCTTGTAATGTTAATTAAAATATCCACAAAAGAGAGAATATAAAACAGAAGGGGTCCCATGATGTATGTATACAACACTAAGTCCACATTGGATTGCATAATTTTATTGATTTCTTCTATTAAAGTAAACTATTTATGGAATCTCTAGTATAATTTCTATGAAATTCCTACATTCAGAAGGGTTGTATGAGAATTTTCTCTGAATTATTATGCAATATAGTTGGATTTGGCTTCAATAATAGTCTGTTGGTATTTTCTAACTACTATGCATGCCTCTGTAATAACAACTGGTGTTGCACACATTAAACAATTAAAATTTAATGTAAGTTACCAGTTAGTTTGTGTCCGGATGATGTTTTTGGGTTTCTGAATTGCTACAAAATTGGTGTTTCCTCCTCGCGGACCCGCTCGAAGATGTAGGCCTCATCGTCGTCCGTGCGGCTGTGGCGCGCGAGCACCTCCCATGGCAGCACGGCGGCACTCGTGCCCTCGTCCTCGATGACGATGTCGGGGATCACTGAGAGCTGGCCACATGCACGCGAAAGGAGGTACAACCCGACGAGCTCCTCCGCTTCAGGGCGAAACTTGACACCCGGAGGAAGGCCAATATGGCAAGTGCCGTCGTGGACATCTTGGTCAGTTGAGATTGACAAATGAATCATGCGTGAGATATGCGAGCGCGTGATATATCTTAGAAGTTGGGACTGCCGATCCCACTCTTCTTCTGAGTCCGACCATGATTGTTTCTAGTTTCCACTCGGAACGGTAGGGACAATCCCAATTCCGCTTCCGAGTCGGAACGAACTATTGTCACCGTTGTGCTTTCGTGGGTTGTCCCTGACTGGTGTGGCTCGTACTCGGTTATTAGTATTACGTAGGGCAATCCGCCCCCGTCGGGAGTCAGCGGACAAACAATAGATAATGCATGAGGTAATTAGTGGAGCTTCGTTATGGCACCACGTACAACAGTCGACTAGCTGCTCAACACCAACGTACCCAACGCTGGCGCGGCTCCAGACGTTGACCATTGTCATTGTTCGCGACTAGTAGTAACGATTTCGTAGCTTGTGCATGTGCAACTCTTTTCAATGTTTTATCTTCAAATAGCAAGTAATAATACCAATCTGAAATAAATGTTAATTTTAGGTGCAAAAATCTCATCTCCTTCCAATTTGTAGCATTTATTTTTCCATATATCAATGCATATAATTATGTAAAACCTTAAATAACTTCCATAGCAATGTATGATTAAGGTAGAGGTAGGAACCAATGTTCCGTTGTCTAAAAAATAAAAGCAATGTACCGCATGATAAACTTTCTAAAAAGCTACTAGCATCATTTATTTATTTGTTGATACATAATTGTGATTATTGTAAAAAAGTTTTTACCATACATATTTAAATATACACTATATGCGTCATCACTATGTATCTTGGGATTCGTACTTTCGATTGTTAATATTGATCTTCGATCGTTACCGTTTTATTTTTTCCTTGGTCTTCTACTTTCCGTTTTGTTTTGTGTCCGCTTCACGTAAGTTAATCCGATCCATACCAATTCTGATTATCAGCCAGCCAATCGACTCCCTTGGTATTTGATGTGGTCGTCTCTTCACAAAATTTGCTGTCGCTCCTCCCCTATTTTACTTCGTGGTGTTGCACCATGATTCCGTTTTTTATTTAAATCGGATTCCACAGACTCCATGTCAATGTCACAGGGGAAAAACTGATTTATACGTTGTCTTGTACTGTTGGAGTTTGATTCTGAGCTGACTTTTAAGAGTCCGATCCCCACGGGAGTCCAATTTGGTGTCCGCATGCCCTGACGGACGCTGGTGTACGTAATCCTATAGCCCAGTACACAGCGAGATGAAAACCGACCGCCGCCCCCATGACGACATAATCCTCACCATACCACGTCCCTGCCGTTGATGCCTTCCACTCCAGACGACGTTAAGAAGTGGCTATGGCTTCGACATGTGCATGCAAGCTGATTGCTCAAGCACCAGACTTTGGGTGGTTTGGCCTAGAGAGGTTCTGCTACCAGCTGGACATATGGTGTTAATCGTGGCCAGATCGATCGTATATCATCAGATTGGCCGAAGGTCCATCCTTCAATTGGAATATGATCGTGTTTCAGATGTAAGCACCAGGACGATCATCCCCAGCTCCCTAAACTCCAGCAACAAGAGGCAGGGAGCTAAGCTTTTCACCCGCCGCCTGATCTGCAACAGTATCAATCAATAATTTAATATGTAGCACAACTTGGACTCCGTCATTATTGTTCTGGTGCTCGGACATAGAGATCATAACATGAATAAGGTATGTCATCTACCATCGCCTCCATCCCGAATCAGAAGATTGTATTAAGGTCAACTTAATTATAATATTGTTTTTGGAGCAATCTGAAATCACTCAACCCCCACTAGACCTGATTTCAGCAAGGATTTATCTTTATCTAAAAAAAACACAAGGTAAAAACAATATAAACTACTCCATTGAAGAGTGAGGGTGTCATTGTCATGCTTTTATTTTCTGGTTTGTATTAAATTTAAATTTAATACTTATCATGAATTCATAAAAATTTAGATATGTACGGGCAAATATCTATTCAGATACATATGTAATTATTATTATTATGTATATTTTAAATCCCGTCGCAACACACGGGCACTATGCTATATATATATTACATGGTCATCTCTACTTCTCTTTTGGTTTTCTTTTTTCTCTTGTCTCTTTTGGTCTTCTCTACTTTTTTATTAATTTTTTTCTTGGTCTTCTCTCTTCTCTTTTCGCTTTTGATGTCACTTAGATCGTTTATTGTACGTAGTTTTGTTTTATTACGTGAAATCCGATCGGGCGTTGCCCGGGACCCTTCGATTTGTCAAATCCTTCTGCAGTTAAGAGAGTTTAAGGCACACCCGTAGCAAATTACAAGCACTTTTCTTAGTAATCATAATAATTTTATTTATGACTTTTCTACAGTATCGACGTCATATTCGTTTCCGCTAATAAAAAAATACAAAAGTGAAAACAATTGAGGGTTCTTCGTGACCGTTTGCATCAATCCGGTCCTCCCACGTCATCTGCTGTATGCAGTCATGCCGCCGAGCATCGCTTCCACCGCGGCCGCCTGCCTCCCCTGACCGCCTTATCCACTGGCGCCGCAGCTCACGTTAGAAGAAGAGAAGGGAGTGGCGGTGAGACCTCCTCACTTTATTCGTATACAGTAGATGTGAATGTAGTTACGGGGAGCAGAATCGAAGGGGACAGGCCGGCCACCTCAACGACAACGGGCGCCAGCTGCGGGAACTTCCGTGGCTTGCAGCGACGGACGTTGGCTTTATTGCGGCTCTGCCACTTCATGATGGCGTGATCGATCCCCGCGATCGCCAAGACGCCCGTGACGCCGAGGATCGCGCATCGCGCGGCAGCTGGGGCGCTGCCCCGGCCCCGCAGCATGCCGTGTAGGCCGCAGGTGACGGCGGACGCGGAGATGGGGCACCAGACGTCGTCCTTCCGGCGCTCCACGGACACGGCTATCTCGACGGCGGAGAAGAAGGCGCTGTAGGCACCGAACGTGCCGGCAACGCAGGCCGCATTGGCACGGACGGCCCGGAGGGCGAGGTGCCCGCCGCCATGACGACGGAGGCCCCTGACGAAGTGGAATGCGGAGCCGCCAGCCAATCCCCACGGGAAGACCTCGCCCACGAAAGTCGACGGTGCCAGGGACGTGGTGCGGGGTCCCACCATACACGCGGGGAGCGGATCCGTGCATCGGCATCCATCGTTGTGTCTTGCAGCCCAGCTGTTTGGAAGGAATCAAATTAGTAATAACCACCACTGCCTAGCTATGGACGGAGCTAACTTTAGAGCGTCCACTATGATACTGTAGCACGTTTGGCTGTACTCAAATGCTAAAGCTTAGCACACTCCACGGCTCGTCTACAGTACATCCACCGCTCCAGAAGTACAGCAGGTCCCACAACAGCACGGAGATACAAGTCTAATTGCTTAACATTAATTAGGATAAAAAGAAAATTATCCACCCTTCACAAAGAATTGGACTATGAACCATTGTTGCAAATCAAAGTATAAAATTTGACAAAGATTATATATAAATAATTGTTTGGATCCAGCTCCTAAACTTTAGCTACCTTTACTCAAAAAAGACCTCTAAAATGTATTAAACTTTTAGAACAGCTCCTAAACTTTAGCTACCTTTACTCAAAAAAGACCTCTAAAATGTATTAAACTTTTAGAACACTAGTCACCTCAACCATTCTAAAACATGTTAGGGGAGAGAGTTTTGCTCCAAAACCTCCTAAACTTTGAAAAAAGCAACTACCCCACCCAACATGTTAGGGTGGAAAAAAGTATTATCTTTTTTTTCCGAAATTTCTTTTCAGCCTTAATCATGATTGAGCAGCGATTGATTCCTGTGGAAACAAAACATGTATGAGCTATCCGGTAGCAATTTCCGTATGTTTATTCTTGTGTGATCACTTGTAGTTCTGTACCATTCGTTGCTCGATACTTTGGCTTAGGCATCTTGAGGAGTGTTTATTTCGGCGGAGAGAGTTTTGCTCTCGACTCCCGTCCTCTATATGCAATCACTCACGCTGCAACTCCCCTCCTTTTTATAGGTGTGTAAATACCGAACGCGCGTCGCATGGCATAAGAGCTAAATGGTTGTCCATGTCATAAAAATCCTAGGTGGAAGAGAGAGAAGTGAAGAGAGAGAATAGAGCGGGCGATTGTTTCGTCGCTCGTTCGTCGCTGGCGAAAACAGCCTACCCGAGGGTGCGTGCAAGCTTTGTGTGGACCACACGTTGATGTTTATTAATTAAATATCCGGCCAAGCGTTCAGTTTCTCTGTTGTCCGTTATACTAGCTTCTTTTTACTGCTGGTTAGAGTTGACGTGGAAGCTTATTTCGCCGGCAGCCAGCGTTGCCATTAGCCCTGCTCTAACTGAGAGCAACCGTTCCATGGCCACAATTATGAGACTGCTGATGCTCATCCATCCTGGCACCTCTGTCTGCAGCGAACGCGCCTCGAGTTGGGGGAAGTAACTACCGTCACCCGAGCAGAACTGGCGGTCAAATTCGGAACGGGGAACACCCGATCGAGCGCAAACTCCCCTATGGTGGATGAATCAGCAGCATACGTGTGTGTGCGTGTGTATAAGAGCATCTCCAACAATCCTTCTAAAATGTCCTCAATCTTAAATTTTAGGATTTTGAACAAAAAAAAACTAACTCCAGCGAGACCTCCTATAGTGGCTCCTAAAGTAACTACCCTCCTAAATCCTCCATCCAACCCCCGAAAATGGAATCCTCCCATCCTCCCCTAAAACACCAGTGGCGTGGGCCTCACGGTTTTTATTTTTTTCTTTCCTTTTTCTCTTCTTTTTCCCCTCTCTCTCTTCTCCCTTTCTTCTCACTACTACAAAACAAGCCTACAATAGCATCTTGTATTTTCTAGTAATAGCGGGCACTAGAAATCTCGCTATTACAATACGTGGTCGCTGACGTCATCATGGGCGACGCTATTGTAGTGCCTACTCGTAATAATGGGCGATAATGACATCAACATTGCCCGATATTGAAAATAGCCGATAATAGCGGCCGTAGTGACGTCATCCGACGACCGATATTGAAAATGTTACGATAATATCGGGCATAGTGACATCACCTTAGGTCCGATATTGTTGTACACCCCGACCCAACTCAAAGCCCATATCAACCCGTTTATATATATATACCGCTAGGGTTAGAAATTTTTCTAACTCTCTCCCAGCACTCCCACCTTCCTTTCTCTCGTCTCTCTCTCCGCTGCCACTCTCTCTCTCTCTCTCTCTCGGACCAGCTCATCCACCACCGTCTTCTCCGGCGCGCCGCCCAATCGTTGGCTTCCCCGGTGCCCCTTCACCGCGCCCAACCGTCGGCTTCCCCGACGCTCCTCCACCGCGCCCAACCGTCGGCTTCCCCTCGCTGCGCCTCCCCGGTGCCCCGCCTCCGGCCTGCCCGACGCGACGCCCTATCGCCTCTCCCGGCGCCCCGCCTCCGGCTCGCCTAAGGCGGCGCCCGTCGCCGGCTCTGCTCGACGCGGCGCCCCGCCACCCCTCCCGCTGCCGCGCCGCGTCACCCCTTCCCCACCTCCCCGGCGCCGGATCCGGCCGGACCCGGCTTCTGTCGCGCCGCCCCTCCCGGAACCGGATCCGACGAGGAGGCGGCCGGATCCGGCTCCCCGCCTCGATTTGCTCCTCCCTAGCATCGAATGCATCAAGGAAGCGGTCTCGGGAAGCGACGGCCGGCGAGGAGGCGGTCTCGAGAAGCACCGACGGGTCGAGGTCGACGGCGAGCGGGCTAGGCGGGCTGGGCCGAGCCTAGCTCTGTCGTATTTTTTTATTTTTTGTCCATCATAGCAATAGCGGGCGTTTCTATCGCTCATCGTTGGTCTTCTATTTTTAATAACGTCCGGGTAGTATCGGCCGAGATGCCCGATATTGTTGGGCGTTTTGCCCGATACTACGGACTCGATTCTAGTAGTGTCTCTTCTCCAACCTTTTCCTATTTCACCTCTTGCGCTGCTGCCGCTCGGCGGCGACCCCGCCGGCCGCGGCTGGCCCGCCGTCGACCGGCCGTGCTCGTCGCCGCCGGCCGCGCTCACTGTCGCCGCTCGACCGCGCCGCCGCTGCCGTCGACCGGCCGTGCTCGCCGCAGCCGGCACGCCCGCTCGCCTCCGCCTCGGCCGCGACCGCTGCCGCCCGGCCATGCCCGCCGCCGTACCATGCTCGCGCGCCGGTCGCGCCCGCTCGCCACCGCCGTCCGAGATCTACCGCCGCGCCAGAGCCGCACTCGCTGTTGCTGGAGTAGAAGCGGGACCCACATGAGGAGAAACGAGGGCTCGTGGGACCCACATAGGGGAGAAACAGGGACTCTTGCTGGAGTTCTGTTCGTTTTGCTGGCCCCAATCCGATAGGAGTGGGCTCCTAAATGGCACTTTAGAAGGTTGGTTTAAGAGTTGCTGTTGGAGATGCTCT